>JBAGKK010182059.1:53333-71310 GCA_037177015.1 Euceroptres primus | reverse complement strand
GGAAAATTTTAGGACTGACAGTTTTCCAAGAAACTTTTAGGATTTCTTATATGAAAATTTTGCTAGGAAATTACGAGAAAACTGCCAGAGACTCAGGAAATTGCTGAAAAATTCTTTTGGAATGTTAGAGAATGTTTGAAAAATTCTGGGGCATAAAATTTTACCAGAAACTCCGAGTAAACTGAAACGGAACTCAGAAAATTACTAGAAAATTTTTAAGATACTCTCAAGTATTTTCTGGAAAATTTTAGGACTGACAGTTTTCCAAGAAACTTTTAGGATTTCTTATACAAAAATTTTGCTAGGAAATTACGAGGAAACTGTTAGGAACTCAGGAAATTGCCGAAAAATTTTTGAAGAATATTAGAAAATGTTTGGAAAATTTTAAGGCATAAAATTTTACCGGAAACTCCGAGTAAACTGAAAGGGAACTCAAAAAATTACTAGAAAACTTTTAAGTAACTCCCAGGTATTTTCTGGAAAATCTTAGGTCTTACAGTTTTCCAAGAAACTTTTAGGATTTCTTATATGAAAATTTTGCTAGGAAATTACGAGAAAACTGCCAGAAACTCAGGAAATTGCTGAAAAATTCTTGAAGAATATTAGAAAATGTTTGGATAATTCTAAGGCATAAAATTTTACCGGAAACTCCGAGTAAACTGAAAGGGAACTCAAAAAATTACTAGAAAACTTTTAAGAAACTCCCAGGTATTTTCTGGAAAATCTTAGGTCTTACAGTTTTCCAAGAAACTTTTAGGATTTCTTATATGAAAATTTTGCTAGGAAATTACGAGAAAACTGCCAGAAACTCAGGAAATTGCTGAAAAATTCTTGGGGAATGTTAGAGAATGTTTTTAAAATTCTAAGGCACACAATTTCCCGGGAACCTCTCAGGAAATCTTTTGAAAATTTCCGGATGTTTAATTTCCTGTGAAGCTTTTAACTATTGAGAATTTTCTAGTTTCAACTATTGAGAATTTTCTAGTTTCAACTATTGAGAATTTTCTAGTTCCAACTATTGAGAATTTTCTAGTTTCAACTATTGAGAATTTTCTAGTTTCATATACATTTCACAAGCGTAATTCCAATTCCTGAAAGTAATAAACAATCAACAATCCTGTTCCGCAGAACTTTAATTTCAATAAAAACTAATGTCACTGGATGATAAAAAAATCTCCAAAGGAAGTTTTCCTCTCAATGAGAAATTCCTATTCAGCTCACTGATTTTATTGAATAAACTATCGTTTAATTAATTAAATTTAAAATAATTAAATTAACTTAGCTTATTTTCCACACAAATTATAGGTAAATCAACGGAAAAATTATAAGTAAAGCAGAGGAAAACAAACATCGATTACCGTCGACAGGACAGAATTGAATGCCTTCTGTTTCTTCCCTTTCATAAGATAAGGTTTCGCTCCTGGAGCCGGCATTTTCACAATAAACGCAAAAGTCATTCCAGCAATATTTCAGACCATCACTCCTTCCAAAATTTCCAAAAAAATCTTCCCCTCCCCTCGAAGGTTCCACGAAATCAAATTCTCAAAAATTCATCTATAACAATAAGAGAGGCAGATTTTTGTCCCCCTGAAAATGAAATGATATTTTCGATTGGTGGTTAAAAAAAATGGTTTGGAATTGGAGTTCATGGCCCAAAATATGAGGCCGGAGATGAATGCAACGAATAACAAATTCCAGCGGATCTCATTCGTATGTTCTATTTTGAACAAGATGCGGACGAAGCGAAGGAAATCTTCTGCTACTAAAATGCAGCCACACGCTCTCAATCGCGCGGCAAAACTAAACTAAACAGGAGCTTTCGTTTAACATCGCGGAAATCGGCGGCTGCTTGCTTTCAGAAAACATCCGCCCTCGCGAGAATCGAGAATCTCATACCGGCGACGCGTGACAACGCATTGGTGTCAATTTCCCTTCTGCAGTTGACTGTATGAGTAATCGTGAATTTTGCCCACGCAATTTTCCATGAAAGTGGGATGTGCGAAAAATAACAAAATTCTGGAATTTAAAGTTTAAAGGGTGAGAAAAGGCAAAAGAGGATTGCGGTCGCATAAATCATGATTTCATCTTGAGATTTACAATTAGATTGAGGAATTTTTAATGATTTGTAAAGTGGGGTAAAAATTCAAGCTGGGTGATGTGGAAGGAATTTAAATGTGGTGTGAAGTGAAGAATGACCTTGTTTTTATTGGAAGACAGACGGTTTAATATCGTGAGAATACGTGAAATTACGAATAGTCGGGTAAACAGAGAATTTTTGCGTGACACGCCTCCTGCCTAAGTAGACTTTTCATAACTTTCTTTAAAATCGTATAAATAATCATTTCCAAAAAGTATACCGCTGTAAACCGTGTGCTAATTTTCTTATTATACAGTTAAGACGAAAAAATTTGTTTTTTTGAAATAACTTTTTTAATTTTAATTTTTTAAAAAATTTGTTGCTGCCAATCGAAAGGCGAGAAAATTTTACGGCAGATGAAAAAAAAATTAGTCGCACGACTTAATGTAACTGAGTTATGAATTAATTAATTAACGTTCCATATACGGCGTTGCGCCGCCGCACAGTGGGGCAAAATGACGAAAAAATGTTCAAAATACGATTCCGGCTACATTTTTAACCGATTAAAAATTTTTTGTTGCAAATTGAAGCTAACTAAATTCTTAAGAGATTTCTCGAGGCCGATTTAAAAAAAGAAAATTATTGTTTATTTTATTTATACACAAAGTTGGCAAAAATCGTAAAATTTAAGATATTGTTACTATAATAACACACAATTAATTCAAAATGATTGATATTAGTATTCAGTCAATAAATAAACATTCGAGAAATATAACCTAATAATTTATTATAAATTAGTAGATTGTTATTAACAATTGTATTTTTATAAACAATGGTAGGTGATTTTTTAGTGGTTTTGGATATTTATTAAGCGATTTTTGTTTTTAATCCAATTTAAAGTAACATAAAAACATATGAAGACAAAACGGAATTTTTTTTATTGTTATAAACAAATTTTATAAACAAATGCGCAGTTTGAGCAATTTTTAAGAGTTTCAGTTACTTTTTCCGCAAAGAAATCAATCCTATTCATGAAAAAATGGTTAAAATGAGTATTTGTTTGTAGAAATTGTTTAAATAATTAACATTTTTTATCACTATAAAAATATGACAGCAAGGAGTCTTAGGCAAAAGATTTTAAGTTGATTCCGCATAAAAAATCAAGCCTTTTCTTTAAAAAATGGTCAAAATGTGCATTTGTTTATAAAAATTGTTTAAATAATTAAAATTTTTTGGTCACTATGAAAAATATGATAGCAAGGAGTCTTAGGTGAAACATTTTAAGTTGATTGCGCGAAAAAAAATCAAGCCTTTTCATCAAAAAATGGTCAAAATGTGCATTTGTTTACAAAAATTGTTTAAATAAATACAATTTTTTGGTCACTATGAAAAATTTGATAGCAAGAAGTCTAGGACAAAACATTTGAAGTTGATTCCGCAAAGAAAAATCAAGAATTTCATCAAAAAATGGTCAAAATGTATATTTGTTTATAACAATTGTTTAAATAATTAACACTTTTTGGTCACTATGAAAGGTGATTGGCTTACAAAAGCCACCTTACTATGAAAGTAAGGTGACTTTGGCAAGACTTTTTAAGTTGATTCCACAAAAAAAATAAGCCTTTTCATCAAAAAATGGTCAAAATGTGCATTTGCTTACAAAAATTGTTTAGATAAATAAAATTTTTTGAGTGAAAAATATGATAGCCAGGAGTCTAAGGAAAAATATTTGAAGTTGATTTCGCAAAAAAATCAAGCCTTTTCATCAAAAAATGGTCAAAATGTGCATTTGTTTATAAAAAATGTTTAAATAATTAACACTTTTTGGTTACTATGAAAAATATGACAGCAAGGTGGCTTTGGCAAGACATTTCAAGTTGATTCCGCGAAAAAAATCAAGCCTTTTCATCAAAAAATGGTTAAAATGTGCATTTGTTTGTAGAAATTGTTTAATTAATTAAAATTCTTTGAGTGAAAAATATGATAGCCAGGAGTCTAAGGCAAAACTTTTGAAGTTGATTCCGCAAAAAAATCAAGAATTTCATCAAAAAATGGTCAAAATGTGCATTTGTTTATAAACATTGTTTAAATAATTAACATTTCTTATCACTATGAAAAATATGATAGCAAGAAGTCTTAGAAAAAACATTCTAAGTTGATTCCGTAAAAAAAATCAAGCCCTTTCATCAAAAAATGGTCAAAATGTGCATTTGTTTTCAAAAATTGTTTAAATAAATAAAATTTTTTGAGTGAAAAATATGATAGCCAGGAGTGTAAAGAAAAATATTTGAAGTTAATTCCGCAAAAAAAATCAAGCAATAAACATGTTATTACAGTGATTTTTAAAGAAAGAAACGTGTCACTTGAATTCTATTAATTTGACTTACATTCCATTGATTTGACTCGAATTCTATTGACTTTACTTAAATTCCATCAATTTAAGTTCCATTAAATTCCAAGAATTTAAGTCAAATTGATAGAATGTGTGCAATTAAATTCTATCAATTTGACTTAAATTCTATTAATTTGCCTTAAATACTATTGATTTGTTTTGAATTCTGTTGAAAATTAGCTGAATTCGCTTGAATTCGGCTTAATTGACATAAATTTAGTTGCATTGACTAATTTTTTTTTAATTGACTTAGATTCGGCTAAATTAATTTAGATTCTGCTGAATTGACTTCAAATCTATTGAATTGACTCGATTTTTATTGTTTTGACTTAGATTCTATTAAATTAACTTAAATTTTGCTGAAATTAATTCTATTGATTTATTTTTAATTCTATTTATATGACTTAGATTCTATTTATTTGACTATAATTCTATTTACTTGACTTAAATTCTATCAATTTGACTTAAATTATATTGATTTGCCTTGAATTGTGTTGAAATTTAGCTGAATTCGCTTAAATTTGGCTAAATTGACCTTAAATTTAGTTGAATTTACTAAATTCTTTTGAATTGACTTGAATTATATTGAATTTTCTTAAATTTTATTGAATTAACTTGATTCTGCTGAAATAACTTAGATTCGGTTGAATTAATTTAAATTCTGCCGATTTAACTTGAATTCTATTGAACTGATTCGAATTCTATTGAACTGACTCGAATTTTATTGATTTTACTTAGGCTCTATTGAATTAACTTAGATTCTGTCGGATTAACTTAGATTCGAATTCTATTGATTTGACTTAGATTCTATTAAATTAATTTAGATTCTTTTATTATTTTATTTATATTATTTATTTATTATTATTTTATTTATTATTATTTATTTATTATTTATATTAGTTATATTATTTTATTTTATTCTTTTATTATTTTAAATTCTGCTGGTTTAACTTCTATTAATTCAACTTAGATCCTATTAATTTGATTCGAACTCTATTGATTTGACTTAAATTCTATTGATTTGCCTTGAATTGTGTTGAAATTTAACTGAATTCGCTTAAATTCGGCTAAATTGAACATAAATTTAGTTGAATTGACTAAATTCTTTTGAATTGACTTGAATTCTATTGAATTAACTTGATTCTGCTGAAATAACTTAGATTCGGCTGAATTAATTTAAATTCTGAAGATTTAACTTGAATTCTATGGAACTGACTCGAATTCTATTGATCTGACTTAGGCTCTATTGAATTAAATTAGATTCTGATGAATTAACTTAGACTCGAATGCTATTGATTTGACTTAGTTAGATTTAGTTAATTTATATTCTGCTGAAATGGATTCAAATTCTGCTGATTTAACTTGAATTCGATTAATTTGACTTAAATAATATTAATCTGATTCGAATTCTATTGATTTGCCTTAAATACTACTGTTTTGTCTTGAATTATGTTGAAATTCAGTTGAATTTAGTTGAATTCGGCTAAATTGAACATAAATTTAGTTCCATTGGCTAAAGTTTTTTAAACTGACTTAAAATCTATTGAATTTACTTAAATTCTATTATATTAAGAATTCAGAATAATCTTATATCTATTATATTAACTTGAATTCTTTTGCATTGACTTGAATTCTATTAAATAAACTTAGATTCTGCTGAAATTAATTTAAATTCAGCTTATTTAACTTGAATTCTATTGAATTGACTTGAATTCTATTGAACTGACTTGAATTCTATTGATTTTACTTAGATTCTATTAAATGTACTTAGATTCTAATAAAATTAATTTAAATTTTACTGATTTAACTTGAATTCTATTGAATTACCTTAGGAGTTAACTTTGTTTCTGCTGAAATAATTTAGATACTGCCAATTGAACCATAATTCTATTGAAGTGACTTGAATTGCACTTGAATTATGTTCGAGTGATTTGCCTTTATTTATTTTTCTCGAATTGACTTGAATTCTATTGAATGAACTTATATTCTGCTGAAATTAATTTCAATTCAGCTTATATAACTTGAATTCTATTGAACTGACTTGAATTCTATCGAGCTAACTTAGATTCTGCTAAAATTAATTTAAATTCTACTGATTTAACTTTAATTCTATTGAATCACGTTAGGAATTAATTTTGATTTTGCTGAAATAATTTAGATTCTGCTGACTGGACCTTAATTCTTTTGAATTGACTCGAATTAAACTTGAATTATGTTCAAGTGATTTGCGTTTATTTATTTTTCTTGAATTGACTTGAATTCTATCGAATCGACTTTCATATAATTTATTTTACTTGGATTAAAGAAAATTTACTTGAATTGATTTCAGTTCAGTTGAATTCAACTTATATTTAATTGAGTTGATTCGCAGAATTCTGAGAATTGTGTAGTATTTCCTTGAATGTGGATTGATTTTCTTGAAGCCTATTGAATTGACTGGAACGTAGTTTTTTAGCCATTTCAAGATGTTTTAAGTTTAATTTAATGATTTTTAATTTAATTTAATTAATTTACTTAAACTGACTCGAATTTAGTTTATCTGACTCGAATTACTTGAATTGACTTGAATTCAATAGAATTAAAGTTAAATTTAGTTAATTTGACTAAAATTTCATTACATTTCCTTAAATTCAAATCAACTCTGCCAAATTGACTTGAACTCTGTTGAATTAACTTGAATTCTGTTGAAGTGACTTGAATACAATTAATTGGACTTAAATTTACCTCAACAGTTTATTTCAATAAAATTCTGTATTCTAGTGAATTTCTCTAAGTTCTAAAAAAGTTTTTATTAAAAAAAATATAATTGATTAATATAAATTAAATGTTAATATTGAAAAACAAATTTGAATTTCATTTTCATAAAAACTTTGAGTCCCCATGGCACCACGCCACTCTATGTTTTTAATTAATTACCTAATGAAGTAAACAATTTTGTACAAAAACACAAAGATTATTTATCATTCTCGTGCAATTTAGTTAATTAAAAAAGTACTTTGCTACTAACTTTGTCACTGTAATTTAATGCTCGTTACAATTTAATTCATCAGTTAGTATTATTAATTAATTAATTATTAATTATCAATTAAAAATAAGAATTTTATGTGTGTTTAGTTTTAAAATTTCTAGATTTTACATTGTATTAATTTTCATAATTTCGTGAAATGTTCACTTAGGTAATTAATTAAAAAAACACAAATTTTCATAATGTCATAATTTAAAATTAGATATTTGATTTTTATTATATTACACATAAATTGTGCAAATAATTGTCAAAATAATTCTCAAAATAATTGTCAAATTGTCTTTGTCTTTTTTTAAGTTAAACTTTAAATAGATTTCAAATCTAATGAACCAATAAAATATTTATTACTAATTGACTTTACTGATCACTACTGAAATGAAATTCCCAAGGTGATTTCCAATTTTGAAGTTAAACTTCAAATAGATTTCAAATCTAATGAACCAATAAAATATTGATTACTAACTAACTTTACTGATCACTGCTGACATGAAATTCCCAAGGTGATTTCCAATTTCCATTTAAGGTGTGTAGGGAAATTTCAAATTCCAAGCTGACCTTTGTATCAATATAAATCATGTTATCATGCATAATCCACAACACATGTTCACAGGATGTCACCTGTCGATTCTAGTTACTCGATATTTCACTATTTTCAGAATTGACTAAAACAGCAAAATTTTATTTTATTTATTTATTCCATTTTGAGGAAATATTCAATATTCTAAAAATTTCAATAAAATTATCAATGAAGAATTCTCATTACATTCCACATTTCTTTTCAGTCCCTTCTTCATAATTTAATCATAAAAAACCTTTCTGCATATCACAGGGACTTTTATTGAAAGCACTGGAATTTCTTTCAAGTCCCTCTGGAACTGGAATTCTAGGCAATTTTTATATTGTTCGGAAAGGTTTTCACCATCAAAGTAAATTATAAAGTACACCATAAAGTAAATCACGAATTTTCCATAAATTCTCGTTCAGCTTTTCAAATTTTATTCTTTTGATTTATTTTATTTTATTTCTCGCGTTTTTTTGGACTCGTAATTTGATGGGTGTCAACAACTGTACGATGTTAACAACTGTCTTTATGTTGTAAAAAATCCCCTCTAGAATCTATGTGACGTCAACAACTGTCTTTATGTTGTAAAAAAATCCCCTCTAGAATCGATGTGACGTCAACAACTGTCTTTATGTTGTAAAAAGTCCCCTCTAGAATCTATGTAACATTTCAAATGGCCATTAAAAGGCTCTAATTAATCCCCAGTAATTAACGTTTAATGGTATTCTTTTCATTAGAGAGGAAAATACTAAAAGCTCTGGAAGAATTATATTTCAAGAATGCTTGACACGATGTGGTTTACTTTCCGGTTTAAAATTGTGTGGCTAGTAAGGAGAGTTCAGTCGACTATAAAAATCAGAAATAGGTCTGGAAATAAAAATATTGATTCATAAATTCATCTGGAGAAACATTTGGTCTGCTGCACAGAAAGTTCTTCAGATTCTAAAAACAGACTAATGAAAAATATTCAAAACCATCGTAAAATACAATTTATGAAAAATATTATTATTATTAAAATAATGATTACTTTTATTCACTTTAATAGCTCATTAATAATTAATTTAAATAATTAAAGTATTTAAATAATAATTAAATTTGAATAATTATAATTAATATAAATTTTAAAGATTAAAATCGACAAATGAAAATTTATGGAAACTGGAAAATTGCTCAGCAATTATAAACGCCTAGGAAGATTTACTGTTTGTTCGAGTATTCAAATGAATCCTGGCATTAAATTTCAGGGAGGTTGTACCAACAAAGGAGAGATTAACGAGGCTGCATGTGCTTTCAGTCGTAAAACACGATTACTTTCAACAACTATCACATCATTAAACGAATCTGCAAGATGTTTCTGGATTCTATGAGCCATTTTGCAACTGTTAAATTCAGCAATGATGTTGGAAAATTAAGTGATATTTAATAGTGAAAAAATACAGTTGTTTAGACCCAAAAATTCAGTAGTTAACATCCACAAATGCAGTAGTTGTCACTATAAAGTGCAGTAATTAAGTCCCATGAATGTAACAATTGAAATTTAATTGAATTGGTATGAAACCTACCAATTTCGAGCTTTTCACATGAGAAATTACGTTTGAAAAACAATATAAGTTGCCTCAGGTAATATGCGGACTCTCTAAATCTGAATTAGTAGTTTCCTACTGATGAAATAATGCCGAATCGTTTACCAATTGCTTTAATAAGCATTTCTACTAATTTTTAGTAGAAAACTACTAATTAATGCTAGAAAACTACTAATTCACTTCGTAAGGCTTACTAAGTAAATTAGTAACCCTTACTACGTGAATTAGTAGTTTTCTACAATTAATTAGTAGTTTTCTACCATTAATTAGTAGTTTTCTACTAAAAATTAGCAATCCACCAATAATAATAACAAATGAAATAAATGAATATAATCTTGATTTATTAAATATATTTAAATTTAATGAAATTAAAATAGAATAAATTAATGGAGAAAATTAGTAAGCCTTACTACGTGAATTAGTAGTTTTCTACCGTTAATTAGTAGTTTTCTACCATTAATTAGTAGTTTTCTACTAAAAATTGAATATCCACCAATAATAATTAAAAATGAAATAAATGAATATAATCTTGATTCATTATATATATTTAAATTTAATGAAAATAAAATAGAATAAATTAATGGAGGAAATTAGTAACCCTTACTACGTGAATCAGTAGTTTTCTACCGTTAATTAGTAGTTTTCTACCGTTAATTAGTAGTTTTCTACCGTTAATTAGTAGTTTTCTACCGTTAATTAGTAGTTTTATACTAAAAATTAGTAGTTTTCTACTAAAAATTAGTAGAAATGATTACTAAAACAATTGGTAAACGATTCGGCACTATTTCATTAGTAGAAAACTACTAATTTAGATTTAAAGAGATCCTCATCCCTGTATCGTTATGTTGTATAAATTTATATATTAAGGAATAAAAATATAATTAAAAAATATAAATATAATGAAAATATGTTACATATATTTAAAAATTTGCAAAAACTCCCGGTTATACGTGATCTTAACAAATAATTAACAAAATATTCTATTTAAAAACAACATTATACAAAAAAATATATTGAAAAATTAAAATTATGCAAAAAAAATATGTTAAAAACAAAATATTCCACAAAAAAATTTAGACACTGCAAAAAAATGTATTTAAAGAAAAAAAATTAATAAAAGATTTCAAAATATATATTAAAAAATTTAAAAATTTGAAAAAACTCCCGGTTTACGTGATCTTAAAATTTGAAAATATAGATATAATTAAAACTATATTACAAAAATTTTTTAATTTAAAAAAAACTCCCAGTTTTATTTGATCTTAACAAATAATAAACAAAAAATTCTATCCAAAAAAACATTATACAAAAAAATATATTGAAAAATTAAAATTATGCAAAAAAATATGTTAAAAACAAAACATTCTACAAAAAAATTTAGACAGTGTAAAAAATATATTTGAAGCAACAAAATTAATGAAAGATTACAAAATATATATTAAAAAATTTGAAAATTTGAAAAAACTCCCGGTTTATGCGAGCTTAACAAATAATATGCAAAAAAGTATATTTAAAAAGATAAAATTATGGACAGTAGAAATTATAAAAAACTCCCGGTTATACGTGATCTTAACAAATAATAAACAAAAAATTCTCCTAAAAACATTACACAAAAAAAATATTTAAAAAATTAAAATTAGGCAAAAAATATATTAAAAACAAAACATTCTATAAAAAATTAAAATACTGCAAAAAATAAGTTTAAAGAAAAAAAATTATAAACAAAAAATTCTGCTAAAAAACATTACACAAAAAAATATATTAAAAGAATTAAAATTATGCAAAAAATATATTAAAAACGAAAAATTCTACAAAAAATTTAAATACGGCAAAAAATATGTTTAAAGAAAAGAATTAATAAAATATTTCGAAATATATATTAAAAAATTTGAAAATTTGAAAAAACTCACGGTTTATATGATCTTAACAAATAATAAACAGAAAAGTATACATAAAAAGTTAAAATTATGGACAGTAGAAATTATAAAAAACTCCCGGTTTTATGTGATCTTAAAAAATAATAAACAAAGAATTCTACTAAAAAACAGTACACAAAAAAATATAATAAAAAAAATTAAAATTAGGCAAAAAATATATTAAAAACGAAAAATTCTACAAATTATTTAAATACTGCAAAAAATATGTTTAAAGAAAAAAATTAATGAAATATTTCAAAATATATATTAAAAAATTTAAAAATTTGAAAAAACTTCCGGTTATACGTTATCTTAACAAATAATAAATAAAAAATGTATATTTAAAAAATTAAAATTATGGACAAAAATAATGCAAAAAATATATTTAAAAATATTAAAATTATTGAACAAATATATTAAAAACAAAAGATTGTACACAAAAATTTGATAATGCAAAGAAACATATTTAAAAAATATATTTAAAAAATTAAAATTATGCAAAAAATGTATTAAAAACGAAACATTCTGCAAAAAATTTAAATACTGCAAAAAATATGTTTAAAGAAAAGAAAAATAATAAAAAATTTCAAAATATAATTTAAAAATTTGAAAATTTGAAAAAACTCCCGGTTATACGTTATCTTAACAAATAATAAATAAAAAATGTATATTTAAAAAATTAAAATTATGGACAAAAATAATGCAAAAAATATATTTAAAAATATTCAAATTATGGAACAAATATATTGAAAACAAAAGATTGTACACAAAAATTTGATAATGCAAGGAAATATATATTTAAAAAATATAATAAAAAAATTTTTTAATTTTAATAAACTCCCGATTATACGTGATGTTATCAAATAATGAACAAAATATTTATTTAAAAAGATTTAAAAAATTCAAAATATATATTTAAAAAAATAAAAGAAAAAATTAAAAAATTAGAAAAAACTTCCGGGTATACGTGATCTTAACAAATAATAAACAAAACATTCTGCTAAAAAACATTAAACAAAAAAATATATTTAAAAAATTAATATTATGGAAAAAATATATTATAAATAAAACAACCTTTATAGAAAAAGTTTAGAAACCTTGAAAATAAAAATGCGGATTTACATTATTTTAGGGTTACAAAATGTGTAATGGTGCAAAATTAAATAAATAAATGATTATTAAATATTTAATTATTAAAAATTAAATAAATAAATTATTAAAAAGTTCAATTCCGCCAAATCAAATAAATACAAAATTAAAAAATATTAATTTATACAAAATTAAATAAATAAATGATTTAAAAAATTTCATTCTGCCTAATAAAATAAATACGTAATTAAAAAATATTTAATTATGCAAAAGTAAATAAATTAGCCAGCGAAATTTTTTGAATAAAAAAATTTGAACTACACCGGGAACGTTTACGAAAAAGCTGTAGAAGGAACAGAAAGAGAAAAAATCCCCGGTATAGTTAAAAAAATTTTATTCGGAAAAGTTCTCTAGCTACTTTATTTATTTTTGCATAATTAAATATTTTTTAATTATGTATTTATTTGATTTGGCAGAATGGAATTTTTTAAATAATTTATTTGTTTAATTTTGTGTAATGAAATATTTATGAATCGTTTATTTATATAATTTTGCAAAATTACGTATTTTGTAACCCTGAAATGATGTAAATTGTAAAATAAATTGTTTCTTCTTTTTGTCCCTTACTTCTTTACTAATTTTCCTAGCTTTTTCGTAAATTTCGCTTCTGAATTGGCAGCGTAGAAATATAGGAATTTTCCAAATTATTATTTTCAAGGTTTTTAAAATTTTTTAAAAAGGTTTTTTTACTTATAATATATTTTTTCCATAATTTTAATTTTGTACACTTTTTTTGTTTTTAATATTTTTTTATCAGAATTTTTATTATTTGTTAAGGTCACGTATAACCGGGAGTTTTTTCAAATTGTTAAATTTTTAATTTAATTTTTTTTTTTTAATATATTTTTTTGCATTTTTTTTGAGTAAATTGAATTTTTTTGAGTAAAATTTTTTGTTTATTATTTGTTAACATCACGTATAACCGGAAGTTTAAAAAAATTCTTTATTACATTTTTTAAAACATATTTTCTTTAAATATTTTTTTGCATTATTCAAATTTTTGTGTACAATGTTTCGCTATTAATATTTGTTCCATAATTTTAATGTTTTTAAATATATTTTTTGCATAATTTTTTTTTCATAATTTGAATTTGTTAAATATACTTTTTTGTATATTATTTGTTAAAATCACGTATATTCGGGAGTTTTTACAAATATTCAAATTTTTTAATATATATTTTGAAATTGTGTATTAATTTTTTTTCTTTAAACATATTTTTTGCAGTATTTAAATTATTTTTAGAATGTTTTGCTTTTACTATATTTTTTGCATAATTTTAATTCTTTTAATATATTTTATGTATAATATTTTTTAGTAAAATTTTTTGTTTATTAGTTAAGGTCACGTATAACCGGGACTTTTTTCTAATTTTTACTGTGCATAATTTTAATTTTTTAAATATACTTTTTTGTTAATTATTTGTTAAGATCACGTATAACCGGGAGTTTTTTCAAATTTTTAATTAAAAAAAAATATATTTCGAAACTTTTTACTAATATTTTTTCCTTAAATATATTTTCTACAGTATTTAAATTTTTTTGTAGAATGTTTTGTGTTTTCATTTTTTTGTCGTCTGTAGGAAAGTTAAAGCTTCCCGAAATCTCGACAAGCAGAAAATGAGGGTATAACGAGATTTGTAAAGAGTGATTTATTTATGAGTCAAGGAAAATCTCAATGTTCATGAGCCTTTCTGGGAATTTTTATTGATGTAACGAATTCTCTGTGGAGGGTCCGACATTTTTGGTGGGGTTAGTAGGTTCTTAAAACGCATCTCGGTCTTCTGAAAATAGCACTAACACGAGAAGAGGGAAGAGAGTCGATGAAAGTGCATCAACATTACAGCTACTAAAACCAAACTAGCTGGGTAAATCCTGCTGAGTCGGTTGTTGCCTCCGAAAACAAAATATATCTCACTCGAGACAAGGAACTCCCTGAGAGCCACGTTACGACCTCATTTACTCGAAAGAATCTTAAAAGGAAATCCGACTTTGGATGCTGATTTATTCAAAAGGACTGGCTTCAAAAAAGCCATCCACTTACAGTTATTGAAGTTATCAGATCGAAATTACATTTCAATCACTTTGAACTTTACTCTTGATTTCCATTCGACTTGAGTTGATAATAAGGAATTTTGTGGAAATGTAATTTCGTGAAAGTTGTCACATTTCCACAACAATTCCTTATTAATAAGTTAATAAGGATTCCTTAATAACCATTCCTTATTAACGTATTAATAAGGAATTGTTGTAGAAGTTGTCTTGAGAGTCTTGAAAGTTGTTTCACAACAATTCCTTGTTAACTCAAGTCGAATGGAAATTAGGAGGGGGAAATTAGAGATAGGAATTTAATTTAAACTTGATAGCTGCAAACAACTTTAATTGTTTAAAGTGTTTAACAATTGAGTAACAATTGTTCAGAAAGAACCGTTGCTATCCGGATATAAACTGTTCTTCTCTTGATTAAAGAAAGACTTCTTCATTTGACAACAATTTTTAACAAAGAACCATTGTAAAAATTGTAGTTTTGGTTGTAGTCTAATTCTGAATTGAATAATAATTGTTATAGAAAGAACCAATGGAGATATTCCTCAACAAAAGAACCAAATTTTCAGACAAGTACCATGTTCATCTGTTAACATTTTTTTTGTCCCTATTTGTAGAAGTCTAATATGTAATTGAACAACGTTTTTACCTGCGAGAACTATTGTTAATTCGTCAAAAATGTTCTACATTTGTATAAATTGTAATTCCCATTAACCAATAAGGAAATTCTTCAACAATTCTTCATTGGACAATTGTTCTCCTATTTGTGTAGATATTTTATGGTCAGGATATTTCTTAATAATTTATGACTGAGAAACAATTCTTGATAAAGCACCTTAAATAATTATTGATAATCCTTCAATAATGGTCAGTCCTTCAATAATTGATAATCCTTCAATAATTGTTAATCCTTTAATAATTTATAATCCTTTAATAATTTATAATCCTTCAATAATTGTTAATCCTACAACAATTGATAATTCTTCAATAATTGTTAATACTTCAATAATTGATAATCCTTCAATAATCGATAATCCTTTAATAATTGATAATCCTTCAATAATTGTTTATCCTACAACAATTGATAATTCTTCAATAATTGTTAATCCTTTAATAATTGATAATCCTTCAATAATCGTTAATCCTACAACAATTGATAATTCTTCAATAATTGTTAATACTTCAATAATTGAAAATCCTTCAATAATCGTTATTCCTTTAATAATTGATAATCCTTCAATAATTGTTAATCCTTCAATAATTGACAATTCTTCAATAATGGTTAATCCTTTAACAATTGATAATTCTTCAATAATTGTTAATACTACAATTGGTAATCCTTCAATAATTGTTAATCCTTCAACAATTAATAATCCTTCACTAATTGTTAATCCTTCAAAACTGTTGGTCCTTAATAACTTTTAATCCTCCAGCAATTGCTCACCTTCGATTTCGATTATTGTGGAAGGAAAAACTGAAAACCTTTTTTCTGGATTTTAATCTAAATATCAAAAAACTCTAATTCCTATTATAAAATGAAGATGATCGTAAGGATCTAATAAAAACTTTTAACAGAACAATAGTTTTTTCTTAACAACCACAACACTTCTTAAAGAAGAATCACAACAGTTCTTCCTTAAGAGCACAACAAACGTTGACCAAACATCTTTTTATTTTTTTGTTCCAAGATTGTCTAAAGTAGTCGCTTTTTGATTTATTTATTTAGAACCACAACAGTTCTTAAGAAAAAACCACAACAGTTTTTAAGGAAAAACCACAACAGTTTTCAAGGAAAAACCACAACAGTTTTTAAGGAATAATCTCAACAGTTTTTACGGAATAATCTCAACAATTTTTAAGGAATAATCTCAACAGTTTTTAAGGAATAATCTCAACAGCTTTTAAGGAATAATCTCAACAGTTTTTAAGGAATAATCTCAACAGTTTTTAAGGAATAATCTCAACAGTTTTTAAGGAATAGTCTCAACAGTTTTTAAGGAATAATCTCAACAGTTTTTAAGAAATAATCTCAACAGTTTTTAAAGAATAATCTCAACAGTTTTTAAGGAACAATCGCAATAGTCTTTAAGGAAGAACAACAACAATTCTTACGGAAGAACAACAAGAGTTCTAAAAGAAAAACCACAAGAGTTCTTAACGAAGAATCACAACAATTTTTAAGGAAAAACCAGAACAGTTCTGAAAGAAAAACCACAACAGTTCTGGAAGAAAAACAACAATAGTCCTTAAAAAAGAATAGTTCTTAAAGAAGAAGGAATTGTTGTTTCTCAATGTTTAGAACTTCCCATCAAAGGGATGGAAAGGAAAAACATCCCATCCAATTAAGCAGAAATTTAAAATAAAGATCTACCGTTATTCTGTTAAAAATTGTACTCTTTCCATTTATAGAAGGCTAATTCTCACCATCAAAGAAGAACATTCATGAAGAAGAATATCTCTCAGTGTTTCTTAATTACACATCAATAACACTTAATTGTACATTAATTACACATTCCTCAGTATTTCCTAATTGAACAACTATTGTTAATCCTTCAACAATCCTTTGTTTTTATTTGTAGGAGCCTAATTAAAAATTCAGTAGCAATTGTCAACAAAGAACCATTGTTAATCATCTACTGCTTTTATTACATTTCTGTAAGCCTAACTTTTTCCAACAAAATGTTAATCCGAAAATTGCTCACCTTCGATTTCTATTATTGTGGAAGGAAAAAAAACTAATTTCTTCTTCTGGATTATAATCTAAACCTCAAAAAACTCTAATTCCTATTATAAAATGAAGATGATCGTACGGATCTAATAAAAACTTTAAGCAGAACAAGAGTTTTTTCTTAACAACCACAACAGTCGTTAAAGAAGAATCACAACAGTTCTTCCTTAAAAACCACAACAAACGTTGACCAAACATTTTTTTATTTTTTTGTTCCAAGATTTTCTAAAGTAGTCGCTTTTTGATTTATTTATTTAGAACCACAACAGTTCCTAAGGAAACACCACAATAGTTATTAAGGAAAAACCACAACAGTTTTTAAGAAAAAACCACAACAGTTTTTAAGGAATAATCTCAACAGTTTTTAAGGAATAATCTTAACAGTTTTTAAGCAATAATCTCAACAGTTTTTAAGGAATAATCTTAACAGTTTTTAAGGAATAATCTCAACAGTTTTTAAGGAATAATCTCAACAGTTTTTAGGGAATAATCTCAACAGTTT
>JBAGKK010182059.1:35637-53233 GCA_037177015.1 Euceroptres primus | reverse complement strand
TTTTTAAGGAATAATCTCAACAGTTTTTAAGGAATAATCTCAACAGTTTTTAGGGAATAATCTCAACAGTTTTTAAGAAATAATCTCAACAGTTTTTAAGGAATAATATCAACATTTTTTAAGGAATAATCTCAATAGTTCTTAACGAAGAACGACAACAATTCTTACGGAAGAACAAAGAGAGTTCTAAAAGAAAATCCACAAGAATTCTTAAGGAAGAATTACAATAATTTTTAAGGAAATACCAAACAGCTCTGAAAGAAAAACCACAACAGTTCTGGAAGAAAAACAACAATAGTCTTTAAAGAAGAATAGTTCTTAAAGAAGAAGGAATTGTTGTTTCTGAATGTTTAGAACTTTTCATCAAAGGGATGGGAAGGAAAAACTTCCCATCCAATTAAACAGAAATTGAAAATAAATATCTACCGTTATTCTGTTAAAAATTGTACTCTTTCCATTTATAGAAGGTTGATTCCCACCAACAAAGAAGGACATTCATGAGGAAGAATATCTCTCAGTATTTCTTAATTACACTTTAATAACACTTAATTGTACATTAATTACACATTCCTCAGTATTTCCTAATTGAACAACTATTGTTAATCCTTCAACAATCCTTTGTTTTTATTTGTGGGAGCCTAATTAAAAATTCAGTAGCAATTGTCAACAAAGAACCATTGTTAATCAATCATCTACTGTTTTTCTTGCATTTCTATAAGCCTAACTTTTATCAACGAAGTGTTAATCCGACAATTGTTGAATTTTCATTTGAAGAAGCCTGATTCTCTGCTTCATCAGTATTCGTTAGTCAAAAACTATTATTAACAATTGTTAGTAGATCATATCATTAAAAATTATGAGTCAAAGACAATTATTAACTATTGTTAGTTAAAAGCATTCGTTAATAATTGCTAATATGTTGAAAGCAATTGTTGTTTATTGCTAATACAAATAATAATTGCTAATACAAATAATAATTGCTAATACAATAATAACAAAGTTCTTTAGAAGATTAACAATCATCACTCGATCAATAATGCAATTGAAAAGATCAAAATCAAACTGTTGAAATAATTTTATAATTATTGATTTAACTCTAAAGCCATGAAGCATGAACTATAAATTTTCAATTACCAGTAGCCTTGTAACCCAATTAAGTCAATCCTTTGGAGAACAGCAATTTAGCGATGTTCGTGAACAGCTACATGATTTCAGCTTCTGAGTTAGATATCGAGTTAATTAGGGAGATGGTAAAAGTGAATCTTATCTTATTTATCACGTTATCGAATAAGAGGTCCAACTTTCAATTTAAATCCTATTAGATCTAAAGCCTATTTCTTCCTTTTTACACTTTATTTATTCTTTAAATCTTTTACTGGAGTTGTTTAGTTTCAAGTTTCCAAATGACTTGTGCTCTAGTTTTATGCCTACATGTTAGACAGTAAAAAAGGAAATAGAGGTATTATATAGATGATCTGATAAGATTGTACCGAAAGAACATAAACCCTGACACGATCTGCAAAATTGTACGATGTCTTAGCCAAGTTGTCAGACGGGTTATTAGTATTGATCCGTCATGCTGTCCTATTTCTTCTCATACGCCCTGCTCCAAATTCAACAAACCAGTTACATTTCATTAATTTCCCTTCTACTGACAAACTCATTTGCATTAATAATCAATTTTTAATTAACATTTATTAATGCATTTACATTAAATATTGACAATTGTTATTTTCCTAAATCAGAAGTTACAGAATTAGCAAAACCTTCTAGACGTTTAAAGCAGAATTCAAAAGTTCGGACTCATCTTTTTTCTCTGAAGTGTTTTCGGAATTATCGAGTGAAGCACTTGATGTTTTAAAAGTTTGCTAACCATTAAGGGCATGTAAGGTGAAGGGCTTTTAGCCAAGAGGTATTTATGGATCTTATATTTTTGTCTCAAGAATATGGAATCGATTTTCAATGAAATTTTGAGTACTTGTAGAGTTATTTCAGTATCAAGAAGCTTTCAACTATCGATTTGTTTATAATAATTTCCGTTATATAAGCCTTCAGTACTTTGCACCAAAAGACCTGAACACTACAACAATCGGATGAATAATAGCTGAAAGGACTCTAAGGTGTTCTAAATTAGGATGTTTTGTCAAGTTAGAAACACGGTTAGGTTAGATCGTGATCTTATTGTTAGGTTAATAATTTTCATGAGTCAGGAGCCTTTTGTCTTCTAATTCTATGTATTGATCTACACATAAAACAGACAAACAACCAAGATGTTGTTTCATGTTCTTCAGCATGTTTTTTATTGTTTGCATATGTTCCTGCTTTAGAGGAGTCATAAGCAGTGCGAAAACAACAGCAGAAGACTCTTGGAACCAGGTCACTGCTTTTATGTTCCAGCTGCACCATCTGCCCTTTAGTTTGTTTTTCCAGATGACAGGAAAATGCTCATAACCATAACACACCACCGGGCGGAAAATTGATTTTATAGCAGGAAGTGGATCTCATATAAGCTGTTTGTAGTCAAACAAAACAGAACAAGCCAAACCAACCTATTTTGTATCTTTGAGATTGATTATCGAGTCAAAAACAAAGTTTGTTTTTGAATACCTAAAGCAGAAAGTGGATGTACCATTGATGCAAATTGTTTCAATCTTTAGATGATGATATTCAATAAGGAGAGGCAAAGACTCTTTAGAAAGGTAAAATCATTAAGAATTCTTAACCGAATAACGATGGTAAACCATTGTTAATCCGTTAGGAACTGTAGAAGGTTAGTGCTATCATTATTGCTACCTCTAAATGATGAAATTCATTATCAATTCAATGATCAAATTCATTCAAATTCAACAATTCTTAACTGCATAACTGTTGTTCTCTAAAAACCATTGTTAATCCGTTAAGAATCCTTCGTCCCGCCTTTATAAAATATAATTTCCATAATCGAATGATAAGGTTTATGAAGCTAGTCATAAATTTTCAACCGAAGAACTGTTGATAACAACAGATTAATTGATACTAACAATAGATTAACTGCTGTTAACAATAGATTAAGTGTTGCTAACAACGGATTAAGTGTTGCTATCAACGGATTAATTGTACCTAACAAAGGATTAACTGTACCCAGCAACGGATTAACTGTCGCTAACAACAGATTAAGTGTTGGTAACAACAGATTCACTGTTGGTAAGAACATGGTAATTGTTGTTAATCTGTTAAGAATTCTTTGATTCCCACTTGTTAAAGATTATTCCCATAATCAAATGATCATATTCTTGAAGATAATTAAACATTCCCAAACGAAGAACTGTTGATAGCAACAGATTAACTGTTGCTAACAACAGATTAATTTATGCTAACAACAGATTAACTGTTGCTAATAACATATTAAGTTATGTTAACACAAGATTAACTATTGCTTACAACATATTAATTGTTGCTAACAACCGATTAACTGTTTCTAACATCATATTAACTGTTTATAAAAACAGATTAACTGTTTTTAACAATGAATTAAGTGTTGCTAACAACAGATTCACTGTTGGTACATGGTAAGAACATGGTAATTGTTGTTAATCTGTTAAGAATTCTTTGATTCCCACTTGTTAAAGATTATTCCAATAATCAAATGATCATATTCTTGAAGATAATTAAACATTCCCAAACGAAGAACTGTTGATGGCAACAGATTAACTGTTGCTAACAGCAGATTCACTATTGTAAATAGTAAAAACAAATTAATTGTTGTTAATCTATTACAAATTCTTTGATTCCCACCTGTTAATGATTATTCCTATCATCAAATGATCATATTTCTGAAGATTGTTAAAAATTCTCAATCGAAGAACTGTTGCACAGTGGGAAAAAAGCACCTTTTTTGGACAAAAATCGACCGACAGTACAATTCATAACGGATTTTAATGCTTCTTTTTAGAAATGATTGTAAGTCTTCGAGGTATAACAAGTGACTGCGAATATTTCACTCCGACTAAACAAAAATTTGTTATTTGCCAACAAATTTTAAACTGTTTTGTCTAACTTTTCAGTGATACCATTTCTTTTAAGATTTTCAAATTTATTAAAACAGGTCATAAATCAATGTAATAACTAACTAAAAATAATGCCCAGTAGGTAAGAGTGAGAAAAAAATAGTTTATAATGTTATAAACAAACTATTAAGCAAAAGTCATTTTATCCTGATTTGCAATGATTAGATATTTTAAATCCATAGATTTTGTATAAAATATGACACCTAATACTGTGCTTGCTATCATATTTTTCATAGTGGCAAAAACTGTTAATTATATAAACAATTTATATAAACAAATGCACACTTTGACCATTTTTTCATGAATAGACCTATTTTTGCGGCATGAACTATAAATGTCTTTCCAGGGACGATTTGCTATCATATTTCTCATAGTGGCAAAAACTGTTGATTATATAAACAATTTTTAAAAACAAATGGACCTTTTCACCATTGTTTCATGAATAGGCTTCATTTTTCTTGTGGAATCAACTCAAAATGTTTTGCCAAAGACTCCCTGCTGCTATATTTTTCATAATGAAAATAATTGTCAATTATATAAACAATTTTTATAAACAAATGTACATTTTTACCATTTTTACATGAGCAGGCCTAATTTTTTGCGGCATAAACTAGAAATGTCTTTCCAGGAAATCCTTACTATCATATTTTTCACAGTGACAAAAACTGTTAATTATATAAACAATTTTAATAAACAAATGCACATTTTCACCATTTTTTCATGAATAGGCTTCATCTTTCTTGCGGAATCAATTAAAAATGTTTTGTCAAAGACTTTTTGCTTCCATATTTTTCATACTGAAAATAATTGTTAATTATATAAACAATTTTTATAAACAAATGCACATATTGACCATTTTTTCATGAATAGGCCTAATTTTTTGCGGCATAAACTAGAAATGTCTTTCCAGGGACTCCTTGCTATCATATTTTTGAAAGTAAAAAAATGGTTGATTATATAAACAATCTTTATAAATAAATGCACATTTTCACCATTTTTTCATAAATAGGCTCCATTTTTCTTACGGAATCAACTCAAAATGTTTTGCCAAAATCTCCTTGCTGTCATATTTTTCGGAATGACATAAACTGTTAATTATACAAACAATTTTTATTAAAACAGCACCATTTTTATGAATTTTTGCATGATTTCACTATTTTTTCATGAATAGGCTTAATTTTCGTTTAAAGAATTAATAGTTTTTATCAATTTGAAATAGATGACAGCTTGGAGTCTTTGATAAGACATTTCAAGTTCATTCCGTAAAATAATGAAGCCTATTCATGAAACAATTGTAAATATGTGCATTTGTTTATAAAAATTGTTTATATAATTAAAAGTTTTTGGCACTATAAAAAATATGATAGCAAGGAGTCCCTGAAAAGATATTTCTAATTCATTCCACAAAAAATTAGGCCTATTCATGAAAAAATGGTAAAAATTTGCATTTGTTTATAAAAATTGTTTATTTAAAGAACAATTATTTTTATTATGAAAATATGGCAGAAAAGAGTATTTGGTAAAATATTTCTAGTTGATTCCGAAAAAAATGAAGCCTATTCAAGAAAAAATGGTGAAAATGTACATTTGTTTATAAAAATTGTTTATCTAATTAACTGTTTTTGTCACGTTAAAAAATATGATAGCAAGGAGTGCCTGGAAAAACATTTGGAGTTGATTCCGCAAAAAAGATGAAGCCTATTCATGAAACAATTGTAAAAATGTGCATTTGTTAATAAAAATTGTTTATATAATTAACCATTATTGCTATTATGAAAAATATGGCAGAAAGGAATCTTCGCCAAAACATTTCGAGTTGATTCCGCAAAAAAAATGAAGGTTGTTCATGAAAAAATAGTGAAAATGTGCATTTGTTTATAAAAATTGTTTATATAATTAACAGTTTTTGTCAAAATGAAAAATATGACAGCAAGGAGTTCCTGGAAAAACATTTCAAGTTGATGCCGCAAAAAAATGTAGCCCATTCATGAAATAATGGTGAAAATTTGCATTTGTTTATAAAAATTGTGTTTTTGACGCTATGAAAAATATGATAGCAATGAGTCCCTGCAAAGACATTTCTAGTTCATGGCGCAAAAAAATTAGGCCTATTCATGAAAAAATGTTCAGAATGTGCATTTTTTAATAAAAATTGTTTATATAATCAACAGCTCTTGTAATTATGAAAAATGTGACAGCAAGGAGTCTTTGTCAAAACATTTCAAGTTGATTCCGCAAAGAAAATGAAGCCTATTCATGAAAAAATGAAGCCTATTCATAAAAAATGAAGCCTAATCATGAAAAATGAAGCCTATTTATGAAAAAATGGTAAAAGTGTGAATTTGTTTAAATAAATAATTGGCAAACAGTAGCTAATCTTAACTAATTGTAAACGCACATTATAAGCTGCCGTATTTCATACAAAGTCTATGGATTTAAAATAGCTTATCATTGCGAGTCACGAAAAAATAACTTTTGTTCATTAGTTTGTTCATAACATTATAAACAGTTTTTTAGTCTTACTCTAACCTACTGGGCATTTTTTTTAGTTAGTCGTTACATTGATTTATGACCTGTTTTAATAAATTTGAAAATTTCAAAAGAAATGGTATCACTGAAAAGTTAGACAAAAAAAGTTTAAACTTTGTTGTTGAATAACAAATTTTGGTTAGTCAGAGTGAAATATTCGCAGTCATTCCTCATATCTGAAAGACATACGGTTATTTCTAAAACAAAAAGCATCAAAATCCGTTAAGAATTGTACTGTCGGTCGACTTTTTTCCAAAAAAAGTGTTTCAGATCAATAACAGATCTGCTGTTTTCCATTGGGTGTTGCTAACAGCAGATCTGTTATTGATCTGTTAAGAATTCTTTGTCCCCCCTTTTGTGGAATACGATAGCTATCATTAAACGGTGACCTTCACAAGGATAGTCAAAAATTCTTATCCGAACAACTGTTACTATCCAAAAACTACTGTTAATCTGTTAGGAATCCTTTTGTATTTGTATTATCGTAATACCCTCTTTCGTAAAAGATGATTCCCAATATCAAATGAGAAGGTTCATAAGGACAGACGAAAATTCTTCTCTAAATAACTACCATCCACAAGAACAACAGTTATGTCTGACAAAAACAATTGCTAATCAAGATCCACTGTTAAAGCGTCAATAACTCTCACGTAGACGAGAGTATCAACCAAAAACCCTCCAACAAAACAACCACTGGAACCAATTAAACAATCAGCCTTATTCCTTAACTAAATACCTCTTTGGTGAGTTGTCCTTTCATCGCAGTAGCCTGGGGACCACCGTTCTCCAAGAGAAGACTCTTGGTGCTGCCTCCCTTGATCCTGACACTACTCCATCTCTGCCTTGGGGCCTCATTACAACCTTTATCTCCTTTCTCTCCATCTCTAAGGCTTCCTCCTTTAACCTTCAGAGTCCCGAGGACCACAGGTGCCACAGGAACCTCAAGTTGCCCCAAGAGATGCTCCGACATCGCTCGAGGGGACTTGATACACGTCATCGTCGTTGGGGCAAGCGTGTTGGCCGAGGTGACTGATTTCACCAGCAGATCCTTGCCCTCTTTGCTCCAGCTGGCCAGCTTCTTCCTGAAGGTCAAAGCTGTTGATGTACTCGGCCTATCCTCGAAGAAGTCGTCCTCCTCCAGGCCTTCAGATACTGTATCACTTTCAAAACTGACTTTAGGGGACTGGACGTTCCTCCACGTGTTCCTTTCAACCACGTCAAGTTGCTGGAAAGACCCAATGGAGCAATGATCCTTCAAAGAAGCGAATGAGCCATTTGTCCTCCGGGCTCCAAATTTGGCAAGCCTGCTTCTGCGCAAGCTTGTTGTGGACCTCGTGTTCTCTATCAAGATGTCCCTTTCTTCAGAGGCAAAATCGTTTTCCTGAAGGCAGTAGGAAGACAAGCTGCTGATCCGGTCGATGAAGAGTGCCGAAGCACCAGCCTCCTGTCTTGAGGCAGAATCCTCACTGGTTTGATGCCTCAGACTCAAGTCTTTGCCGTAGAGGCTGTAATCCTTATCATAGAGACTATGATCCTTGTCGTAGGAGCAGCTTGACCAAGTGGTGTCGCTCTCTACGCAGACCCTAGGCGTTCCGTTTGAGGATGAGGACTTGACGAGTGGTTTCCACTTGGGTCGCTCAACTGCCTCTGAGCAAGTCTCCCTGTTTATGGAAGGTGTGGAAACGGTTTCGGTGGGCCGGTATCGGCTTCTGGTGGAGGAGTCATGACTTTCTGATGACTCTGGGTCATCGTCCCTGAAGACGTTGACAAATCCTCTACCTAGGGCATATTTTGATGACTCAGGACGTGGGCTACCAACCAAGATCTGCTTCCTTCGAATGATAACCGGAGGGGGCAAACGACCTATCGCCTTCGGCGGCAGCTCCGAGAAGAGCTCCACCGATCTTAGGGCAATTTCCTCCTTCAAAGATCCCGGAGGCTGGGTCTTCGAAAGTTTCTCTTTGAAGAGCTGAATCTTGACGGTGGGTCCGATGTCTCTTCTAATCTTCTGTCTTCGGGATGGCTTGGTTTTCTTTTGTGCCTAGATCAACATTGATCAGATTTCACCTTGGGCAGTCTGCAAAAAGAGGCAGACTTTGGAATACATCTTGGGCAGTCTCCAAAAAGGGGCAGACCTGGAATATCGAACGGTTCTATCACTTAGTTGAGCTCTTCGTCAATGGGAAAGACAAACTTGAAAGACGTGTGGTATCTCCACTTTGCTGGAGGTTTTTATGCGTGTTTTGAATAATCACTCTCGAAAACAAGGTGCTGGGTTTGTGCAGAACCACAAATTGTGCGACTCAAAAACGTTGGTATAAAAGGGTACAAACAAATTAGTAATTATCAATTATCAATTAGCGATTAAACATTAATGGATGGAACACGGTAACAGTCTCAGGTAAAGTAACTTTCTCAACTCAGTCTCAGTCACGACTTCTTCATGATCGTTCCTCCGGAATCTGTTCTTCTTTGTGCTGCACGAAATCAGATTCTTCCCTCGGATGAGTACGACATTGTAGAGTCGACAGTCTATTATAAACAAATCGATGCCAGGACGATTCTGCAAACAGGACGTGAGGGGATTCCAATTGAGCGTTGACTCTTTGGCACGAAACAATACATCCAAAACACCAATATAAAAATGTCAGGCTTACAAAAAAGGGGACAACCGCACTCTCAATCCATTACTCACTCGCTGATTAGAAAAACTTCTGTGGTAGCGGCTTCGTTGATTTGTCAGTCATCAGATCAGCTCAATTCTGACCTTTAAGAGGCAATTTTTCATTCCTCAACCCACGTCGAGTTCAATCGAAAAAGCACTCCTTGGAGACCTCTATCTTGATCAAGCATCTCCCGATCTGTCTTCCACTATCCTGAGCTTTTCCTCGCGGCAGCGAAACCCAAACAAAACATCCGGACGGAGAAAAAGAGAGGGAAAAAATCAATCCTCATGCCTCGACATGGAACTCGATTTAGAATCTGGTAGCTTGACTTCCTCAGCGCACTCCAAACGCATCTCGGAAGCTGCGGATAGAGACATCGCCTCTGGACCACTGTGCTACCAACCACTCCATCATTTCTAGGCTTCCCGCTTCTTCTGGATGATTAGGGTCAGAATTCGAATTAGGATAACCTCAGCAAACGTTCACTAGGTGTCCTCTTCAACGGCATGACAAGGGGTCACTGATCAGAAGGTACCCCCTTTCCTTATAGCACCACCAAAACCTTACTCCCTTCTCCTAATTCACTTTTCACTTATCCTCTTCACTCAAATCCTACCTGATCAATCTTTTTGCACTTATCCATTAAAACTTGACCGACCTTTCTTTGTTTGGTCCTGAGAACGATGCGGATTCGTTTTTCTGCGCGCTGCCACTTGTGATGCTCCTCACTACATCGCAGTACGACCCACCTGTGCTTATTGATTCGGAGTTTGCCCAGCGAGAGGAAGAGAGAAAGAGAGAGGGGTTGATGCGCATGTGCCAGAAACCTCGCTCGGGTTGCGGTCATTCAGGCGTGAGGGAGCAGTCGGCCTGCATGGAATCATGAGGGGACAACCCTCTGCAGGAGCGAGAATGTTACCCGCTCAACAAGCATGTAATTTCTTTCACCTTCCACCAGTTCGACTAGAAAAGAGGAGTCGGCTGATGCTTGAGGCGGCTTTTTTCGAGAGCCACTAGTGTCGGGGTGACGAGAAACACTTTGTTGGAGGATGAGCTTCTGTCACTCTTTTCCCAGACTACAAAGCCCCCTTGTCAGGGAGAATTTTCTGATTTTTTGAGCCCAGGAAGTATAAATAAGAGTTTTTGAGAATCTGGTAATAGTGGAGTATTTCTTAACAGTTGATTCGTGACAACCGGGATATTTCGATATTGTTTTTTTGAGGGAGTAGACCTAAATACTTGAAGCCTCGCACCGTAGGACAGGAAAAAACGTCTGGGGACAAATCAATTTTCAGACTAAACTTTGATTTCAGACAGACTTCAATTTGGACGTTTTTTTAATAAATTAAAGTGTATTTAATTCCGCATCGTTACAAGAGAGGACATTTTTGAAAAATTTTCGTAACAATTTTTTATTTAATAAACAAAATGAAAAAAAGTTTTTTGACTTTTCAAGACTGACACTTAGTCAGAAAGTTTTTTATTTTACCAAAAATGATCAATGTTGAGGCAAAAACTCATTAAAAATTATGTCTAGCAGCAGGGTGTCTAGCGATCAGGCTATTTAAAATTCCCGGGCTTTTTCCGGTTTTTCCCCGGTAAAACAAAATTCCCGGGGTTTTCCCGGTAAAATAAAAATCCCGGGGTTTCCCGATTTTTTATCGGTTAATTTTCCTCCCCCCCCAGAAAGTTAAAAATGTTTTTTTTATGATTTTTGAAAGTGAACGTATACGTGAAAATAAAAATTTTAATATAATATACATATACAAAATTTATATCGTAAAGAAAATAATTATTTATTTACACGTGCCAAACTTATATTTAATCACAAAATAAAGTGAGAAATATTAATCGAAAGTACATTTTTTTTAACTTTCGTAACACAAATAAATATTTTTTTAAATTATGCAGTTAGAATCACAAGTAGTTGTTTAAATGCTATTAAAATCTGAAGAATAAAAAAAAATATAAGTATAATCCCGATCCTAAATAAAATGACCAGATTTGTCCCGGTCAAATAAAATTCTCGGCTGTTTTCCGGTAAAATAAAATTCCCGGGTTTTTCCCGGTTTTCTTCCAGTCATTTTTTTTCCTCCGAACAAGTTAAAAATGTCTTTTTGTGATTTTTGAAAGTAAACATATACGTAGAAATGAGAATTTTAACATAATATACATATACAAAAATATCGTAAAGAAAATAATTATTTATTTACACGTGCCAAACTTATCTTTAATCACAGACAGAAGTGAGAAATATTAATCGAAAGTACATTTTTTTTAAATTTTCGTAACACAAATAAATATTTTTTAAATTATGCAGTTAGAATCATAAGTAGTTGCTTAAATGTTGTTGCTAGTAGTGGCTATTAAAATCTGAAGAATAAAAAAATAAAATATGAGTATAGTCCCGGTCTTTATTAAAATTTCCGGATTTTTCCCGATTTTTCCCGGTGAAATAAAATTCTCGGGTTTTTCCGGGTAAAATAAAATTCCCGGATATTTCCCGGTTTTTCCCAGAAAAATAAAATTTCCGAGTTTTTTCCGGTAAAATAAAATTCCCGGTTCTTTCCCGGTCAATTTTTTTCCCCCGATCAAGTTAAAAATGTCTTTTTGTGATTTTTGAAGATGAACGTATACTTAGAAATGAAAATTTTAACATGATATATATATATATATGCACAAAATTTCTATCGTAAAGAAAATAATTATTTATTTACACGTACCAAACTTATCTTTAATCCCAGACTAAAGTGAAAAATATTAATCGAAAGTACATTTTTTAAAAACTCTTGTAACACAAATAAATATTTTTTAAATTATTCAGTTAGAATCATAAGTAGTTGCTTAAATGCTATTAAAAGCTGAAGAATAAAAAAATAAAATGTAAGTATAATCCCGATCCTTAATAAAATTCCCGGATTTTTCCCGGTTTTTTCCGGTAAAATAAAATTCCCGGTTTCTTACTGGTCAATTTTTCCCCCCGAGCAAGTTAAAAATGACTTTTTGTGATTTTTGAAAGTGAACGTATACGTGAAAATGAGAATTTTAATATAATATACATATACAAAATTTATATCGTAAAGAAAATATTTATTTACTTACACGTGCAAAACTTATCTTTAATCACAGACTCAAGTGGGAAATATTAATCGAAACTACATTTTTTTAAAACTCTTGTAACACAAATAAATATTTTTTAAATTATGCAGTTAGAATCACTAGTAGTTGTTTAACTGGTATTAAAATCTGAAGAATAAAAAAATATAATATAAGAATAATCCTGATCCTAAATAAAATTCCCGGATTTTTCCCGGTTTTTCCCAGGTAAAATAAAATGCCCGGGTTTTTCCCCGTGAAATAAAATTCCCGGGTTTTTCCCCGTGAAATGAAATTCCCGAGGTTTTCCCCATGGAATAAAATTCCCGGGGTTTTCCCCATGGAATAAAATTCCCGGGGTTTTCCCCGTAAAATAAAATTCCCGGGGTTTTCTCCGTGAAATAAAATTCCTGGGTTTTTCCCCGTGAAATAAAATTCCCGGGTTTTTCCCAGTGAAATAAAATTCCCGGATTTTTCCCGGTAAAATAAAATTCCTGGATTTTTCCCGGTTTTTTCCTGGTCAATTTTTTTCCCCCGATCAAGTTAAAAATGTCTTTTTGTAATTTTTGAAAGTGAACGTATAAGTAAAAATAAGAATCTTGTATTATTTAAACAAGTTTAATAAACAAATGCATTATTTGGTCATTTTTGAGTTGATAGCTAAGCTTCATTTTTTCAGCAGAATCAATAAATAGTATATTGCCAAAGTGTCTTGCTGTTTTACTTTACATTTGGGCATCAATTGTTTACTGTTTAAACAAATTTAGTTAACAAATTAATTATTTGAGCATTTTTCAATATAGAAATTTTGTTCTTTCAGCAGAATCAACCACAAACATCTCAGAGATAGTCTATTGCTATGATGATTCATAGTTAAACAATCATTGTACATTATTTAAACAAATTTCATAAACAAATGCATTGTTTGGCTATTTTTCAATAAATTAGTTTCGTCTTTTTAAGCAGAATCTACTATAAATATTTACCAATGGCTTTTTGCTATGACAATGTGCATTTGGACGGTATTGTATATTGTTTAAACAAATTTAATAAACAAAAGTATTGTTCGGCAATTTTTCAATAGATAGCCTTCGTTGGTACTTCATGCCTGTGTCTATAGTCACGAAAATTTTTAATGAAACGATGGTTGTTAAAGAGGAACCATGGCTACTTCGTCAGGAATTGTTTGTCTCCAATTTTTAGAAGCCTAATTCATATCAAAAGATGAGATTACGCTCAGGAAGTATAAAAAAGAGTTTTTCAGAAGGTGGTAGTAATGGAGTATTCCTAAACACTTGATTAGTAATAACGCAGATATTTTGATATTGTTTTTTTGAGGGAGTATTCCTAAACACTGGATTAGTGACAACGGAGATGTTCTGATATTGTTCTTTTGAGACAGTATTCCTAAACACTTGATAAGTGACAACGGAGATATTTTGATATTTTTCTTTTGAGACAGTATCCCTAAACACTTGATTAGTAACAGCGGAGATATTTTCATATTTTCATATTGTTCTTTTGAAGAGTTGTAGCAACAATTCTTAAAGGATTAACGATTGGTGCTTAAGAAAAATCGACAATGGTAGTATACTGTTTGTAGGAGTCCGATTTCCGTCAGAAATTAATATATATTCGTAAAATAATTGTTTGAACACATTTGTGGAAGTCTAGTTCAATCATAGAATTGACATTTAATTTTCCATTATTTGAAGAAATGACATGTGGCATCACTATTATTAAATGAGGAAGATACGACAATTTTTAATGAAACGATATTTGTTACGGAAGAACCATGTGACAACACTATTATTAAATGAGAAAGTCACGACAATTTTTAATTAAACGATGGTTGTTAAGGAAGAACCATGGCTAATTCATCAGGAATTGTCTCCAATTGTTTAGAAATCTAGTTCATATCAAAAGATTAGGAGATTACGTCTAGGAAGTATAAATACGAGTTTTTCAGAATGTGGTAATAGTGGAGTACCTCTAAACACTTAATTCGTGATAACAAAAATATTTTGATATTGTTCTTTTGAAGCAGTATTCCTAAACACTTGATTAATGACAACCGAGAGGTTTTGATATTGTTCTTTTGCGGCATTATTCCTAAACACTTGATTTGTGACAACCGAGATATTTTGATATTTTCATGTAGTTCTCTTGAAGAGTTGTAGCAACGATTCTTAAAGGATGGACAGTTTGTGTTTGAGAAGAATCGACAATGGTAGTACACTGTTAGAAGTCCAACTCATCAGGAATTAATAATTATTTGTAAAATAATTGTTTGACCCCATTTGTGGAAGCTCCATCATAGGATTGAGATTTGATTGTAAATAGAAATTATGTGTGATATCACTATTATTGAATGAGGAAGATACGACAATTTTTAATGACCCGATAGTTGTTAAGGATTGTCAATAGAAATGGCATGTGATATCACTATTATTAAATAAGGAAGACACGACAATTTTTAATGAAACGATAGTTGTTAAGGAAGAACCATATGACATCACTATTATCAAATGAGAAAATCACGACAATTGTTAACGAAACAATGGTTGTAAACGAAGAACCATTGCTAATTTGTCAGGAATTGTCTCCAATTTTTAGAAGCCTAACTTCTATCAAAGGATTAGGAAATCCCTTAACAATATTCAGTTGAAAACTTGCTAACTGATCAGCCATTATTCTTTTTTCAATTTACAAAGAACGATCAACAATTGTTAATTCTTCAACAACTGTTCATCTTTCATTGTTAAGAAAAACAACTAGAATCTTATGGATTTTTAACCTACATCTCAAGCCCTTCCAAATACAGAAAATTTTCAGACTTTCTGAAAATGAGTAGACAGTGCCTTAATTTTTTGAAGATGGTTTTTCTCACCTGTTCGACACGAGACCGGGCCTTTTCTTTGTCCTCTTGCTCCTGCTCTTTAGTGAGGTCATCGACCAAATTATGAAGAAGTCTAACATCCTGGGGACTAGGAGTTTCCACCCTTCCAGTCCCCAAACTCATCGAACTGCGAGGAGCCAGTTCACGAGTTTCCTGTCCTCCCTGATTATCATCTTCTTCCTCTTCCTCCTCCTCGGTGTCTGTCCCTTGATCCTGTCGATGATGACCTTTCCACCATCTTTTTTGAAACCACCTCTGGTCATTTCCGGTCAGCCTCAACTTTGCATCGCTCATTTATGGAGCATTCGCACCCCTTTTGAACTCGTCGATCCTCTTGAATTCTTCTCACATTGCAGGAGCTCACTTTTTTGGGAAAAAGCTCACTTTTGGGTCATTTTACCCTTTATCAAGTTTATTTCACTTGTTAGGCCAACTTTTAAAATTTTGTTAACATCTCAACTCAGATAGTCTCTGAGGTGAATAAATTTTTCTGATCAATTTAATAATCGTGCAATTGAAGAACTGTACAATTGAAGGACTGCTCAATTGAAAAACTGTACAATTGAAGAACTGATCAATTGAAAAAAAGTACAATTGAAGAACGGCTCAATTGAAAAACTCTTCAAACGTATTAAAATCGTTCCGTTTAATATACATCTTGTATTTAGTTCTTAAATTCTCATAAGTGAAGTGAATTCTCATAACTGAAGAACTGCTTAATTGAAAAACTGTACAATTGAAGAACTACTCAATTGAGAAACTGTACAATTCAAGAACTGCAAAATTGAAAAACTCTACAATTGAAAAACTGCGCAATTGAAAAAAATGTACAATAGCAGAACTGCCTAATTGGATAATTGTACAATTGAAGAACAGCTCAATTGAATAATTGTACAATTGAAAAACTGCCTAATTGAAAAACTGTAAAAATGAAGAACTGCTCCATTGAAAAACTGTACAATTAAAGAACTGCTCAATTGAGAAATTGTACAATTGAAAACTGCAAAATTGAAAAACTTTACAATTGAAGAACTGCTCAATTGAAAAACTGTTCAATTGAAGAACTGCATAATTCGAAAACTGCTCAGTTAAAAAACTCTACAATCGCAGAACTGAAAATTGAAAAACTATATAATAAAATAACTGCTCAATTAAAAAATCTGCATAATACAAAAACTGCTCAATTGGATAATTGTAGAATTGAAAAACTGTACAATTAAAGAACTGCAAAATTCAAGAACTGCTCAATTGAAAAACTCTACAATTGAAAAACTGATTAATTGAAAAACTGTACAATAGAAGAACTGCTCAATTGAAAAAACTGTACAATAGAAGAACTGCTCAATTGAAAAAACTGTACAATAGAAGAACTGCTCAATTGGATAATTGTACAATTGAAGAACTGCTCAATTGAAAAAACTGTACAATAGAAGAACTGCTCAATTGGATAATTGTACAATTGAAGAACTGCTCAATTGCAAAATATACAATAGAAGAACTGCCCAATTGAAAAAACTGTACAATAGAAAAATTGTTCAATTCAAGAACTGTACAATTCAAAAACTGCTCAATTGAAAAATTGTACAATTAAAGATCTGTTCAATTGAAAAATTGTTCAATGAAAGAACTGCTCAATTGAAAAGACTGTACAATAGAAGAACTGCTCAATTCAATATTTGTACAATTGAAAAACTGCTTAATTGAAAAAATGAACAATTGATGAACTGCTTAATTGCAAAACTGTACAATTGAAGAACTGCTCAATTGAGAAACGGTACAATTCAAGAACTGCAAAATTGAAAAATTCTACAATTGAAGAACTGCTCAATTGAAAAAACTGTAAAATATCAGAACTGCCTAATTGGATAATTGTACAATTGAAGAACAGCTCAATTGGATAATCGTACAATTGAAAAACTGCTTAATTAAAAAACTGTACAAATGAAGAACTGCTTCATTGAAAAATTGTATAATTGAAGAACTACTCAATTGAGAAACTGTACAATTGAAAACTGCAAAATTGAAAAACTTTACAATTGGAGAACTGCTTAATTCACAAACTGTTCAATTGAAGAACTGCACAATTCAAAAACTGCTCAGGTAAAAAACTCTACAATCGCAGAACTGCTCAATTGAAAAACTATACAATAAAATAACTGCTCAATTGAAAAATCTGTATAATACAAGAACTGCTCAATTGGATAATTGTACAATTGAAAAACTGCTCAATTAAAAAACGGTACAATAGAAGAACTGCTCAATTGGATAATTGTACAATTGAAAAACTGCTTAATTGAAAAACTGTACAACTGAAGAACTGCTTAATTGAAAAACTCTACAATTAAAAAACTGCTCAATTG
>JBAGKK010182059.1:0-35537 GCA_037177015.1 Euceroptres primus | reverse complement strand
GCACAATAGAAGAATTGCCTTATTGAAAAAAACTGTACAATAGGAGAACTGCTCAATTGGATAATTGTACAATTGAAAAACTGCTCAATTGAAACACTGTACAATTGAACTGTACAATAGAAGAACTGATCAATTGAAAAAGCTGTACAACAGAAGAAATGCTCAATTGGATAATTGTACAATTGAAAAACTGCTTAACTGAATCACTGTACAATTGAACCGCACAATAGAAGAACTGCTCAATTGAAAAAGCTGTACAATAGAATAAATGATCAATTGGATAATTGTACAATTGAAAAACTGCTCAATTGAATCACTGTACAATTGAACTGTACAATAGAAGAACTGCTCAATTGGATATTTGTACAATTGAAAAACTGCTCAATTGCAAAAACTGTACAATAGCAGAACTGCCTAATTGGATAATTGTACAATTGAAGAACTGCTCGATTGAAAAAAACTGTACAATGGCAGAACTGCTTAATTGGATAATTGTACACTTGAAGAACTGCTCAGTTGAAAAACTGTTCAGTTTGAAAACTGTACAATTGAACTGCACAATAGAAGAACTGCTCAATTGAAAAAACTGTACAATAGAAGAACTGCTCAATTGGATAATTGTACAATCGAAGAACTGCTCAATTGAAAAACTGTACAATTGAACTTCACAATAGAAGAACTGCTCAGTTCAAAAAACTGTACAATAGAAGAACTGCTCAGTTGAAAAAACTGTACAGTAGAAGATCTGCTTAATTTAAAAAAACTGTACAATAGCAGAACTGCTCAATTGGATAATTGTACAATCGAAGAACTGCTCAATTGAAAAACTGTACAATTGAACTGTACAATAGAAGAACTGCTCAATTGAAAAAACTGTACAATAGCTGAACTGCTCAATTGAAAAAACTGTACAATAGCTGAACTGCTCAATTGAAAAACTGTACAATTGAACTGTACAATAGCAGAACTGCTCAATTGAGAAACTCTACAATTCAAGAACTGTTCAGTTGAAAGACTCTACAATTGAAAAACTGCTCAATTGAAAAAACTGTACAATAGAACTGAACAATAGAAGAACTGCTCAATTGAAAAAACTGTAGAATAGAAGAACTGTTCAATTGGATATTTGTAAAATTAAAAAACTGCACAATTGAAGAATTGCAAAATTAAAGAATCACATACTTCAAAAACTGTACCATTAAAAAATTGTAGAATGTTTAGTTGAATGTTTCAGACAAAAATAACCAAAGACAGGGATATAGAAAACCCTCATTTTGTCGATTTGTGGAGAAAATTTTTAATACTTTTCTTTTCCTTTACTAATTGTTATTAGTCTAAAGTCGATATTTGTTTTTCAATAAAGTTTTCATTATTGCATTTTTTACCTGCTGAGTTCCACTCGCGTAAGCTTGATTGGAATTTTATTACAGACTAGTTCTTGGAAATCAAACAATAGATGAAAGTAGGAAATACAAAATGAAAATCTATTTTAAATTAAGATTACTTAATTATCAAGAATTGGGGATATAAGGGGGAATAAATCTGGATTATGCAGAAGAAAACAACATTCTCTTTTCTCTTGGGATTCTGTATTCATCGTAAAAACTCCTTAGAGACACCTGATCTGAATTTCTTACGTCCCACCTAATACATAGAAAATTAACGACATCGAGAGTACTTTCCTTGGGTGACTGGAGGATTTAGGGGGATTTTATCCAATCCTAGAATCTGATACGGAAAACTGTATAATTCAAGGCAGGAGAGCCTGTCATAGATTTTTTCAAGATTTCGAGAGTCACTTTTATTATTATATAATTTAATAATAAACACTTCCATGATGCACATATAAAGAAAAAGAAGAAAAAACAAGATAAGAAATAAATGAATAAAATAAATGAAGTGTGAAGAAAGAAATAAAGAACCAGAAAAAAATCTGTATAAATGAGGGCAACTGTTAAAATGTAGGTTGAAGGTATATATAGTTACAAAATATAGAATATAGAATATTGACTTCCATTTTTCCAAGAATAGATAATAAACCTAAAAGTGATTTCTCAGAGGAAAAAGAACAAAATTTCTAAGAAACAATATAACAAGGTAATATTCACAGTCCAATTGTCCAATGTAGAACTCACAAATTGCTGTTCTTTTAAGTAAATTCCTTTTACAAGATGGAAATTAGTAAATGTGAAAATATTTTTTTAGAAATGTTTAAAAAAATTTAATTCAAAAAGGGAGAATGTGATAATAAATATTATTAACAATAATATTAATGTTATTAACAACAATATTAAAAATATTAACAATATTTAACAATAATTAACAATATTAACAACAATTAATTAATTAATTAACAACAATAATTAACAATATTTAACAATAATTAACAATATTAACAATAAATAATTTTGTGCAATTCATTGACAGTTTAATAATATACGATTCAATGAAAATTATAACCATAACAATACACTGAATATTCAATAAGCTATGAATATTTTTATGTAATGTACAATTGAATTAAAAATTGCACAATCTGGAAAATTTTATAATAAATCGTATGATTTTAATGCAATAATCGAAAAATTTTCGGTGAATTATAAATTGAATATAAATACAATATACAATATTGAATTATATATAATTAATATACAATATACAATATAAAATTGAATGAAAATTGTATAATAATCAAATAATTGAAAATCTTGCAATTTTCTATTCATTAAGAATTGAATATTGAAAATTGTACAACATAAAATTCAATCAATGAAAGTTGAACAATTGCGCAATGAATTTAAAATTATATATTAAAAATTATACAATTGGAAATCTTTCAATTTTCAATTCATTAATAACTGAATATTGAAAATTCAATTCAAATCAATTCAATCTAATTCAATTCAATTTAATTTAATTCAGTTTAATTCAATATAATTAAAGCAATATAAAATTTGATCATTAAAACTTGAACAATTGCACACTGAATTTAAAATCGTATAATAAATAATTAATTGGAAATCTTGCAATTTTCTATTCATTAATAATTGAATATTAAAAATTGTACAACATGAAATTGAATCAATGAAAATTGAACAATTGCACAATGAATTTAAAATTGTATAATAAATAATTCGTTGGAAATCTTGCAATTTTCAATTCATTAATAACTAAATATTGTAAATTCAATTCAAATAAATGCAGTCTAATTCAATTCAATTCATTTTAATTTAATTTAATTCAATTTGATCTAATTCAATTAAAACAATACAAAAATCTATCAATAAAACTTGAACAATTGCAGATTGAATTTAAAATCGTATAATAAACAATTAATTGGAAATTTTGCAATTTTCTATTCATTAATAATTAAATATTGAAAATTGTACAACATAAAATTCAATCAACGAAACTTGAACAATTGCACAATGAGTTTAAAATTGTAAAAATAAACAATTCGTTGAAAATCTTGCAATTTTTAATTCATTAATAACTGAATATTGTAAATTCAATTCAAAATCAATTGAATCTAATCTAATTCAATACAATTCAATTTAATTCAATTAAAACAATATAAAATTCGATCAATAAAACTTGAACAATTGCACACTGAATTTAAAATCGTATAATAAACAATTAATTGGAAATCTTGCAATTTTCTATTCATTAATAATTGAATATTGAAAATTAAACAACATAAAATTCAATCAACGAAAGTTGAACAATTGCGCAATAAGTTTAAAATTGTATAATAAACAATTCGTTGAAAATCTTGCAATTTTCGATTCATTAATAACTGAATAGTGTAAATTTAATTTAAATCAATTCAATCTTATTCATTTAAATTCAATTCAATTCAATTAAAACAACATAAAATTCAGTCAATGAAACTTGAACGATTGCACACTGAATTTAAAATCGAAGAGTAAACAATTAATTGGAAATCTTGAAATTTTGCTATTCATTAATAATTGAATATTGAAAATTGTACTACTTACATTTTAATAGAAATTAAACAATTGCACAATGAATTTAAAATTGAAAAAATGTCACCCAACCCCTGGGATCAATTTGAAAAAAATAAAAGGAATTCATTACGGATAAAAATTTATGATAATTTAAAAAAGTGAAAAGCAATGAATAAGAAAAATGTAAAACTTAAAATGGCCTTTGCAGGCTGGGGTGAAATGTAAATTCCGCAAGTCAACGACACAAGGACGTCAACCTTGATCACTTTATAACTAACAGCCTTCAATATTATCATCTGAGAACAGAAAAGTGTCTTTAGGGTCCAAAAATATTGCATAAATAAATATATAATTTTTGTTTAAAATATCGTTTCTATACACTAAACATTGTGAGTTCAATTTTTCATTAAAATTGTATCAAATTGTAGTACATTTTTCAAAATTGAATAATTGTAACATTTTAGTGAATAACATATTTTTATGATTTTTGTATATTGTACAATTAAACAATTATTGAAAATTTTACAAATGTATAATTTTACAATTGTATAATTTAATAAAATTATACAATTGCATAATTTCCTCGCATTGCACAATTTCCTTACATTGTATAATTTTCAAACATTGTACAATTGGGAAAATTGTATAATTATACAATATATTCAGTTTGAATAATTTTACAATTTCTGTACATTGTATAATTATAAAGTTTACCTTTATTATAGTCTTACGATTTCTGCACATTGTTTAATTATACAATTTACCAATATTATAGTTTTACAATTTCTGTACATTATATCATTATAGTTTACCAATATTATACAGTTTAACAATTTCTAAACATTGTATAATTATACAATTTACCAATATTATACAGTTCTACAATTTAAGTACATTGCGTAATTATACAAATTACTAATATTATGAAAATGAACCATTTCTGCACATTGTACAATTGTGGCAATTGTTTAATTATACAATATTTTCAAACTGAATAATTTTAAAATTTCTGTACATTGTGTAATTATTCAATTTACCAATATTATAGAGTCTTACTATTTCTGTACAGTGTATACAATTTTCGGACATTATATAAATATACAATTTACCACTATTATACAGTTTTACAATTTTTGTACATTGTATAATTATACAATTTACCAATATTATACAGTTTCACAATTTCTGTACATTGTATAATTATACAATTTACCAATATTATACAGTTTTACAATTTTTGTACATTATATAATTATACAATTTACCAATATTATACAGTTTTACAATTTCTGTACATTGTATAATTATAAAATTTACCAATATTATACAGTTCTACAGTTTCAGTACATTGTGTAATTATAAAAATTACCAATATTATGAAATTGAAAAATTTCTGCACATTGTGCAATTGAGAAAATTGTATAATTATACAATATTGTCAGATTAAATGATTTTACAATTTCTTTACATTTTATAATTATACAATTTATCAATATTATACAGTCCTACCATTTCTGTACATTGTATAATTATACAATTTCCCAATATTATACAGTCTTACAATTTCTGTACATTGTTTAATTATACAATTTACCAATACTATACAGTTTTACATTTTCTGTAAATTGTATAATTATACAATTTACCAATATTATACAGTTCTACAGTTTCAGTACATTGTGTAATTATAAAAATTACCAATATTATGAAATTGAACAATTTCTGCACATTGTATAATTGTGAAAATTGTACAATATTTTCAGATTGAATAATTTTACAATTTCTGTACATTTTGTAATCAATATTGTACATTTTATGCAGAAAATATAAAAATACAGAAAAATTATACAATATTTTCAGATTGAATAATTTTACAATTTCAGTACATTGTGTAATTATACAAATTACCAATATTATGAAATTTAACCATTTCTGCACAATGCACAATTGTGAAAATTGTATAACTATACAATATTTTTAGATTGAATAATTTTACAATTTCTGTACATTGTATAATTATACAAATTACAAATATTATGAAATTGAACAATTTCTGCACATTGTACAATTGTGACAATTGTTTAATTACACAATATTTTCAGATTAAATAATTTTGCAATTTCTGTACAATGTATAATTATTCAATTTACCAATATTATACAGTTTTACGATTTCTGTACATTTTTTAATTATACAATTGACCGATATTATGGTTTTACAATTTCTGTACATTATATCATTATAGTTTACCAATATTATACAGTTTAACAATTTCTGTACATTGTATAATTGTACAATTTACCAATATTATACAGTTATACAATTTCAGTACATTGTGTAATTATACAAATTACCAATATTATGAAATTTAACCATCTCTGCAGATTGCATAATTGTGAAAATTCTATAACTATACAATATTTTTAGATTGAATAATTTTACAATTTCTGTGCATTGTTATAATTATACAAATTACAAATATTATGAAATTGAACAATTTCTGCACATTGTGCAGTTGTGGCAATTTTTTAATTATACAATATTTTCAGATTAAATAATTTTGCAATTTCTGTACATTCTATAATTATTTAATTTACCAATATTATAGTCTTACTATTTCTGTACAGTGTATACAATTTTCGTACATTATATATTTATACAATTTACCAATATTAGACAGTTTTACAATTTCTGTACATTGTATAATTATACCATTTACCAATATTATACAGTTCTATAATTTCAGTACCTTTTGTAATTATACAAATTACCATTATTATGAAATTGAACAATTTCTGCACATTGTATAATTGTGAAAATTGGATAATTATACAATATTTTCAGAATCAATAATTTTATAATTTCTGTACATTGTATAATTATACAATTTACCAATATTATACAGTTTTACAATTTCTGCAAATTATATAATTATACAATTTACCAATATTACAGTTTTAAAATTTCTGTAAATTGTATAATGATACAATATTTTTAGATTGAATAATTTTACAATTCCTTTACATTGTATAATTATACAATTAACCAATATTATACAGTTGTACAATTTTTGTACATTGTATAATTATACAATTTACCAATATTATACAGTTGTACAATTTTTGTACATTGTATAATATACAATTTACCAACATTATACAGTTATAAAATTTTTGTACATTATATAATTATACAATATTTCCAGATTGAATAATTTTACAATTTCTGTACATTGTACATTTATACGATTTACCAATATTATACAATTTTACCATTTTTACAATTTTACACATTGTGTAATTATACAAATTACCAATATTATACAATTTGACAATTTCTGTACATTGTATGATTATACAATTTACCAATATTATACAGTTCTACAATTTCAGTACATCCTGTAATTATAAAAATTATCAATATTATGAAATTGAACAATTTCTGCACATTGTACAATTGTACAATTTTTGTGAATCTAGTTTTTTTTTAAGTATACATTTTTGTTAAGATTAGAGGAAATAAATAAGATTAATGGATTTAAAAAAAAAAAGAAAATAGCCATTTCTTCTTATGAGCTGTATTATCAGCTTAAGCGGGGATAAATTATGCACTGGGAGTTGAAGATTCGCTTGCAGATAAAAAACTTCTGGTATTATACGATAAAAAAAAGCAGGAGATTGCTTTGAGTACCTGCTTAACTCTGGATGCAATAAATAATACAAAAAAGGAAAATAAAGAGAAATAATTATAAAACAATTGAAAAAAAATTTGAAATAAAAACTATAATAAAAATGGGAAAATAAATTATCCTTCTTTTCAAAAAAGACTTGTATTATATAGAAGTACAATAATTATATTACGAAGATATAAATTGATAATAAAAAGTAAAATAAAATCTTGGATAATAATTAAAAGATCAGGATCATAAATAATAACTTCGATATCATTTTTTTTTTTTTTAAGTGGACCAACTGCAGAATTTTCTACGCTCCGGTGACTTTTGGGTCGAGAAATTTTGGCTTGCGGCCCGGCCACATATATCGGAAAGAACTTTGTCAATAAAATTGCACTTAGAAGACCTACGAGTACAATTCCATCTCTAAGTTATTTCAGTGACAAAAGATACTTCAGGAATTAATAAAATGAACGTCTAGAGTCGAAGAAAAATCATCCAAGAAGTCATAAAAATTTGGCAAAGATGCCAAAGATTTTTGATTAATACAATTGGAAAGATTATAAATCTAAGCGACTTCTTTTCCAATGAAAATTTTCCACAAATTATTTATTTTTTATATTATTGACACTCGAGAAATTATTTAGATCTACACACTTGACTCAGACAATTCTAAAAGATATTTTCCCCCTTTTGTGTTATTCGACAAGGTAATTTTTTTTCTTTTGTCAATTTCAAGTCCACTTTTTCTACTCATTGGAAGTATGGAGAAAAAGTGTATAACTGTATATATTGAGGAATGTGCACATCTGTTAAAAGGGTATTTAACAAGAAAAAAAAGAAGCTGCCAAATATCGAGATTTTTCTTTTGTTTAACGCTCTAGATTTTTGTTCTGCTTTAATCACGAAAAGAATCCTTAATATTTCCTTGAAAATGTTAGAAATAAACCAACCCTGAAGAGTTGTTCGACATTAAGTTATCCAAAGGAAAAAATGCCAAGCGAAGTGAAAATGAAAGTAATTAAAAAGTTCTCAGAATTCGAGAGGAGAGAAAAACTTGAAGAAAGTGCTTTTTCTTATTATTTTATTCTCTGCACAAGTTTTGCAATTTTTAGTTTCGTAATCATAAACCATTTGTTCACGACTTGAAGTCCTAGAAATTTTACAAAGTTTGATCTTCAATAGAATATTGTACAATTATTAAAGATTGCACAATTGTAGATATTAATATTGCAGATATTAAAATTGTAGATTTATGCAACTATGGCCATTTCAATAAAATTTATATTGCACAATTTTCAAGGAAAAATTAAAAGATTAAAATTTTCCGTGAAAAATCAATTATAAAATCGTTCCAGTCAGTATAATGTCAATTATGCAATTGTACAATTATTGAAGAGTGAATTATTGTACAATTCCTCCAGAGAACGCAACTATTGTTTATTGTACAATTTTCAATCAAATGTAAAAAAATGTTTTAAAAAATATAATAAAATGTAGATTGTAGAATTTTCAATAAAATGTAAAAAATGTTTTAAAAAATATAATGAAATGTAGATTGTACCATTTTCAATAAAATGTAAAAAAATGTTTTTAAAATAAAATAAAATGTAGATTGTACAATTTTCAATAAAATGTAAAAAACTTTTCAAAAAATAAAATAAAATGTAAATTGTACGATTTTCAATAAAATGTAAAAAAATGTTTTAAAAAATAAAGTAAAATGTAGATTGTACAATTTTCAATAAAATGTAGATTGGATAATTGTGCAATTATTGTAGATTAAAGGCCGAGGATATTGTTACGGAAATTTCTATGCAGGTAGCATATAACATAAAGTGGGCACAGGACAGTGTTACGGAAAATTCCGTAGCGCTAGTCTCGACTCGTCAAATGTTGTGTGTTAATTGTACGGAAATTTCCGTAATATTAGACACTGACTAGATTAAATTATTGTACATACAATTTCTCCAGATTATGCATTCATTGTTTATTATACAATTTTCAATAGAATGTAAGAAAATTTCAAGAAAAATAAAATAAACTATAGATTGTAGAATTTTCAATGAAAAATTAAAAAATTAAAATTTTCCATGAACAATCAATTGTAAAACAATTCTAGTCAGTATAATGTGAATTATAGAATTGTAAAATTATTGCAGATTTAATTATTTTTTAATTTCTCCAGATTATGCATTCATTTTGTACATTTTATGCATTCATTCATATTGTACAATTTTCAATAAAATGTTCATAATGTAAAAAAAATCCTATAAAATGTAGATTGTACAACTTTCAATGAATTTTATATTCTAAATTTTTCAGTGACTATTGTTTATTTATAATGACTATTGTACAACTATTGTTTACTGTGCAATTTTCAATAAAATGTAAAGAAATGTAAAAAAATCAGATAAAATGTAGACTGTATAATTTTCAATGAATTTTACATTGTAGTTTTTTCAGTGATTTGTACATTGTTCAACTATTGTTTATTGTGAAATTTTCAATAAAATGTAGATTGACAAATTTTCAATAAACTGTAGAAAATGAAAAAAATTGTTAAAAAATAAAATAAAATGTATATGGTACAATTTTTAATGAATTTAACGTTGTACAGTTTTGAGAGAATTGTGGATTGTACAACTTTTGTTTATTGTACAATTTGCAATAAAATCCAGATTGAACAATTTTCAATAAAATATAGATGGAAAAATTTTCAAAAAAAAATGCAGACTGAACAATTTTCAATAAAATATAGATTGAAAAATTTTCAATAAAATGCAGATTGAACAATTTTCAATAAATGTGTTTCATTTTCAATAAAATGTAAAAAATGTAAAAAAATAAAATAAAACATAGATTGTACAATTTTTAATGAATTTTACGTTGTACAGTTTTGAATGACTTATCTTTTTTACAACTATTGTTTATTGTGTAATTTTCAATAAAATGTAGATTGAACAATTTCGATAAAAAGTTTAAAAAAATAAAAAATAAAATAAAATGTAGATTGTACAATATTTAATAAAACGTAGATTGGATAATATTGCCAATTATTGTAGATCGCTTCTTTGTACAATTTCTTCAGATTATGGAATTATTGTTTAATGTACAATTTTCAATAAAATGTCAAAAATGTAAAAAATTTAAATTGTTCAATTTTCAATGAATTTTGTATTCTACATTTTTCAGTAACTGTTGTTCATAGACTGTTTATTTATAATGACTATTGTACAACTATTGTTTATTGTGCAATTTTCAATAAAATGTAAAGAAATGTAAAAAAATCAGATAAACTGTAAATTGTACAATTTTCAATAAATTTTACATTTCACTTTTTTCAGTTAGTTGTACATTATACAACTATTGTTTATTGTTCAATTTTCAATAAAACGTAAATTAGAAAATTTTCAGTAACATGTAAAAAAGGTAGAAAAAATGTTAAAAAATAAAATAAAATAAAGATTGTACAACTTTTGTTTATTGTACAATTTTCAATAAAATGTAGATTGAACAATTTTAAATAAAAGGAAAAAAAAATTTTTTAAATAAAATAAAATGTAGATTGTACAATATTCAATAAAATGTAGATTGGATAATATTGCCAATTATTGTAGATCGCTTCTTTGTACAATTTCTGCAGATTATGGAATCATTGTTTAATGTACAATTTTCAATAAAATGAAAAAAATGTAAAAAATTTAAATTGTTCGATTTTTAATGAATTTTAAATTCTACATTTTTTAGTGACTATTTATAGTCCGTTCACAGACTATTACAGACAGTTCACAGACTGTTTATTTATAATGACTCTTGTGCAACTATTATTTATTGTTCAATTTTCAATAAAATGTAGATTAGGCAGTTTTAAATAAATTGTAAAAAATGTAAAAAAAATTCTAAAAAATAAAATAAAATGTAGATTGAACAACTATTTTTTATTGTTCAACTTTCAATAAAATGTACATTGTACAATTTTCGATAACATTTAAAAAATGTAAAAAAATGCTAAAAAATAAAATAAAATGAAGATTGTAAAACTTTTGTTCATTGTGCAATTTTCAATAAAATGTAGATTGAAAATTTTTTAATAAAATGTAGATTGGACATTTTTTAATAAAATGTAGATTGAACAATTTTTAATAAAATATATATTGAACAATTTTTAATAAAATGTAGATTGAACAATTTTCAATAAAGTGTAGAAAATGTAAAAAATTGGTAAAGAATAAAATAAAATGAATATTGTACAATTTTTAATGAATTTTATGTTGTACAGTTTTGAGTGACTTATGGATTGTAAAACTATTGTTTATTATGTAATCTCAATAAATTATTGATTGGACAATTTTTAGTAAAATATAAAAAAATAAAAAATAAATAAAAATAAATAAATAAAATAATTCAATATAATGTAGATTGGATAATATTGCCAATTATAGTAGATTGTTTGTTTGTGCCATTTCTCCAGATTATGGATTCATTGTTTATAGTACAATTTTCAATAAAATGTAAAGAAATGTAAAAAAATCAGATAAAAGATAAAATGTAAATTGTACAATTTTCAATGAATCTTACATTGTACTTTTCTCAGTGACTTTTATTTTGTGCAACTATTGTTTATTGTTCAATTTTCAATAAAATATAGATTGGACAATTTTCAATAAAATATAGATTGGACAATTTTCAACAAAATATAGATTGGACAATTTTCAATAAAATATAGATTAGACAATTTTCAATAAAATATAAAAATTAAAAAAATAAAATAAAATGCTGATTGTACAATATTCAATAAAATGTAGATTGGATAATATTGCCAATTATTGTAGATCGCTTTTTGACACTTTCTGCAGATTCTGAATTCATTGTTTAATGTACAATTTTCAATCAAATTTAAAAAATGTAAAAAAATGTAGATTGTTCAATTTTCAATGAATTTTATATTTTACATTTTTCAGTGACTATTGTTCATAGACTCTTTATTTAAAATGATTATTTTACAAATTTTGTTTATTGTGTAGTTTTCAAAAAAAATGTAAGGAAATGTAAAAGAAAATCAGATAAATGTAAATTATACAATTTTCAAGAAATTTTACATTGTACTTTTTCCAGCGACATGCACATTTTACAACTATTGTTTATTATTCAATTTTCAATAAAATATAGTTTGTAGAATTTTCATTAAAATTTCAAAATAAAAAAATAAAATAAAATATTGATTGTATAATATTCAATAAAATGTAGATTGGATAATATTGCCAATTATTGTAGATCGCTTCTTTTTACAATTTCTGCAGATTATGGATTCATTGTTTAATGTACAATTTTCAATAAAATGTTAAAAATGTAAAAAAATGTAGCTTGTTTCATTTTCAATGAATTTTATATTCTACATTTTGCAGTTTTTATATTGACTATTGTTCAATTATTGTTTGCTGTATAATTTTTAATAAAATGTAAGGAAATGTAAAAAATCAGATAAAATGTAAATTGTACAATTTTCAATGAATTTTATATTTTACTTTTTTCAGTGACTTGAACATTGTACAACTATTGTTTCTTGTTCAATTTTCAATAAAATATAGATTGGACAATTTTCAATAAAATATAAAAAATTAAAAAAATTAAAAAAATTAAGATTGTACAATATTCAATAAAAAGAAGATTTGATAATATTGCCAATTATTGTAGATCGTTTCTTTTTACAATTTCTGCAGATTATGGATTTATTGTTTAATGTACAATTTTCAATAAAATGTCAAAAATGCAAAAAAATGTAGATTATTCAATTTTTAATGAATTTTATATTATACATTTTTCAGTGACTGTAGACTTTTCAGTCACTTTTCTGTGACTGTTCATATAGACTGTTTATTTAAAATGAATATTTTACCAATATTGTTTATTGCGCAATTTTCAAAAAAATGTAAAGAAATATTAAAAAATCAGATAAAATGTAAATTGTACAATTTTCAATGAATTTTACATTTTACTTTTTTCAGTGACTTGCACAGTGTACAACTATTGTTTATTATCAAATTTTCAATCAAATGTAGAGGAGACAATTTTCAATAAAATGTAAAAATTAAAAAAATAAAATAAACATAAACTGTACAATTTTCAATGAATTTTACATTGTATTTTTTTCAGTGACTTTCACATTGTACAACTATGGTTTATTATTCAATTTTCAATAAAATGCAGATCGGAAAATATTTAATAAAATATAAAAAATGTTAAAAATAAAATAAAGTTTAGATTCTACAGCTATTGTTTAATGTGGAATTTTTAATCAAATGTAAAAAAAATAAAATAAAATGTATATTATACAATTGTCAATGAATTTTACATTGTACAGTTTTGAGTGACTTGTGGATTGTACAACTTTTGTTTATTGTGCAATTTTCAATAAAATTTAGATTGAACAATTGTCAATGAATTTCACATTCGAAAACTGTCAACGAATTTGTACATTCTAACAATTGTACAATTGTTGTAATTGTACAATTATTGTCAATGGCCTACACATTATACAATTCTCAATTAATTAATAACATTATTTTCACATAAACTTTACTTGATTAAATTGTGCAACAATACACCTGATCAAAAGCCAGTGAATAAGATGAGTGGTTATTCAGTGTTTATGTACGTATCCCCTATAATACAGTCGTCAATATCAATTCGAGAAATGTTGAGTACACTGACTGACAGGTTTATACATGTTTATCGATTCACAAGGTTGGGCCATAAGCACACATAATCTGGCACGTGCCCTCCTATTTCCCCCAACCCCTTTCCCAAATTCACTTCCTTATCGGATAACTTTTTGTAGCTTTGCAAACTTTGGCAAACTTCCCAATAAGTAAGCACGAAATCACAAAAACTCGTATAATTTTCGTAACCCTTTGCCAGAAATCTTCCGAGACTGTTTTCTGGAAATCAAATTCTTTCCAAAAGAACACGTACAGCAGAGGAAAAAAAGCTAAAAGAATTTTGAGATTTTTAATTTTTATATTTGAAGCAACTGTCAAAATTAATCTTAATTTTTTAGGTGTCAATGATCTCATTAATCAATATCCGGTTGTAGTCTTGAAATTTATGTCTATTTAAATTTTCAAAATAACGAAGTTCAGGGCTTGTTTCATATTAATTTAAAAAAAAAACAATATTACAAACCAACAAAGTAGTTTTTATTTATAATGAATATATTTTTTTTCACTGACGAAAAATGGTAATTTTTTTAATTTGAGGGCGGGAAATTTGAAATACAGTTTCTGCAAATCTGTTTCTCAGGTTTCAAATCTTTATTTTCGGTTTAATTTTTGTTTTAAACTGGCAAAGTGGATTTTTTATTGGCAGTAAATTAATCAAAGGTCGCGAAAGTGGTTCATTATTCACCACGTGACACGGCAATTTCTCTTGAGAGGACGCGGACGGAAAGTCACGATCCGAGCTATTGGAAAGGACGTGGGACACTGCGACATTGCCTGATACGCCGCCTGACGTGAATTTAAGGCACCTAGTTTCCCTCTCTTTAACCCCTGGCTATCAAAGCTACCCTCAATTTAAATTGGAACTCATTTAAATTCGATCAAACAAACCTCAATTCAACAAAATATTACCACCATATTATTACAAGTACCACCAAATTATTACAATAAACATCTTAGACATTTTTTCATTTTTAAAAAGAAGAATGTTATATTCATTAAATTATTATATTATATTATATTATATTATATTATATTATATTATATTATGTTATATTATATTATATTATGTTATGGTATGGTATATTATATTATGTTATGGTATATTATATTATGGTATATTATATTATGTTATGGTATATTATATTATGTTATGGTATATTATATTATATTATATTATATTATATTATTAAATTCATAAATTATTATGATTGGTATTACTGAATTTTTATGACACCAGTTATTGTAGAAGGTAGGGCAACTACCCCAATAGTGAGCCACCTACCAATAGTGAGCCATCTACTAATAGTGAGCCACCTGCCAATAGTGAGCTACCCCATGTACAGTTTATATATGACACCAAATATTGTATAAGGTAGGGCAACTATCCCAATAGTAAGCCACCTACCAACAGTGAGCTACCTACTAATAGTGAGCCACCTACCAATAGTGAGCCACCTACCAATAGTAAGCCACCTACCAATAGTGAGCCACCTACCAATAGTGAGCCACCTACCAATAGCGAGCCAACTGCCAATAGTGAGCCACTCCATGCACAGTTTTTATGACACCAAATATTCTGGAAGATAGGGTAACTACCCTAATAGTGAGCCATCTACCAATAGTGAGCCACCCTATGTACAGTTTTTATATGACACCAAATATTGTAGAAGGTAGGGCAATTACCCCAATAGTGAGCTACCTACCAACAGTGACCCACTTCCTAATGGTGAGCCACCTACCAATAGTGAGCCACCTACTAATAGTGAGCCACCTTTCAATAGTGAGCCACCTACCAATAGTGAGCCACCTACCAATAGTGAGCTACCTACCAATAGTGAGCCACCTGCCAATAGTGAGCCACCTGCTAATAGTGAGCCACCCCATGCACAGTTTTTATATGAGACCAAATATTCTAGAAGATAGGGTAACTACCCCAATAGTGAGCCACCTACCAATAGTGAGCCACCCTCTGCACAGTTTTTATATGACACCAAATATTGTAGAAGGTAGGGTAACTACTCCAATAGTGAGTCACCTACCAATAGAGCCACTTACTAATAGTCAGCCACCTACTTATAGTGAGCCACCCACTAATAGTGAGCCACCTGCCAATAGTGAGCCACTCACCAATAGTGAGTCACCTTCCACAATTTTTTTATGACACCAAATATTGTAGAAGGTAGAGTAACTACCCCAAAAGTGAACCACCTACCAACATAGAACCACCTACTAATAGTGAGTCACCTATCAATAGCGAGCCACCTGTCAATAGTGAGCCACCCTCTGCACAGTTTTTATATGACACCAAATATTGGAGTAGTTACCAATAGATCCACTTACTAATAGTCAGCCACCTACCAATAGTGAGCCACCTGCCAATAGTGAGCCACCCACCAATAGTGAGCCACCCACCAATAGTGAGCCACCTCCCACAATTTTCATATGACACCAAATATTGTAGAAGGTAGGGTAATTGCCCCAAAAGTCAGCCATCTACCAATAGTGAGCCACCTAGCAATAGTGAGCAACCTGCCAATAGTGAGCCACCTACCAATAGTGAGTCACCGTCCAATAGTGAACCACCCCATGCACAGTTGGGTGATCCAAAAATGCATTGGAAGATTATTTTTCGAATTTTCATGCTCTCGCCCCTTTAAATTTGTCCGAATTCACAAAAAAATAAATTATTTTTTTAAAAATGATATTTAGAGGTTCCGCAAGCCCCTTGAAGTTTAACACGTATTTCCTATAAGAATAAAAGAAGTTTTTGTAAATTTTATTCAGAATCTTTAATATTAGGTGAATCGAGTTGAAATTCGACATTTCTCTTCAAAATTAACCATAGAATACGAATCAAAAACTACTTTTCAAATATACCCCCCCCCCCTCCTAATTCTGTTTTTTAGGGCCCTAAAAAACCCATAAGTGAAAAATTGTGTTTTGCGAGTTTTTGGCGCTAATTATTATTTTTTTGCAGTTTCTTTTTTAGTACAAATTTTTTGTAATATATAAAATATTACTTTTTACTGATAATTAGATGTTTACATAAATTTTTTTAACAATTTATTATTGTTTAAAACATTTTCTCTTAGAATAGTGTTAGAAAAGTCGTGGTTTTTTCCGAATTTTTCAACATTTTTTCAACTTTTCAGTCAGTACGAAGCAATAATCAATTTAATTTAAATTACCATAAATAATTGTTTAAACAACTTATTATTATTCATAACAATATTCTCTTACAATAATGCTAGAAAGTTGCGGTTTTTTCAAAAATTTGCCACCTTTTGTCCACTTTTCAATTAGTGTGAGGTAATAATTAATGCAATTTAGCAAACATAATTGTTTAAACAAATTATTGTTTATAACTATCTGTCAATGTTTATCCGATCTAGACGTTTTTTTATAAGATTGAAGCGAAATAAATTTTCCAGTGATCTCTGGAGGCCGATTTTTTATTTTTGGTTTTTGCAAAATTCTGTGTGAAGAACAACTGTAGAAAAAATGTTGCTTTCAGAAAAATCATTTTTTTAACCCGGAAAAAATGTTTTGTGTAATCTGAATATCGAGCAAAGTCAATGTTAAAATAATGATTTTTCTGAAAGCAACATTTTTCCTCCTGTTGTTATTTACACAGAATTTTGCAAAAACAATAAAATAAAAAATCGGCCTCGAGAGGTCACTGGAGAATTTATTCAGCTTCAATCATTAAAAAGAAGTCCAAATCAGATAAAAATTTTGATCTGTAGACTGATTTGTACGCAAAAATCCGATTCGGAACAACTGTGCCATGCAAAATATTATTTACATAAATAATAATTATGAAGAACTATTAAATAATGTGCGACCACCCTATCCTAAACACTTATTTTAATAAATAATTGTTATAGATCATTATTCAATAATTTTTAAAATTATTTTACATGGAGGCCTATTTTATGAAATATATTTTATGTTGTATTGTGTTCTGTTGTGTTGTGTTGCGTTGTATTATGTTATGTTAGGTTTTGTTATGTTATGTTATGTTAGATTATGTTATGTTATGTAATGTTATGTAATGTAATGTTATGTTATGTTATATGTTATGTTATGCTACACAACAGAACATAACATAACATAACATGTTATGTTATGTTATGCTATGTTATGTTATGTTATGTTATGCTATGCTATGTTATGTTATGTTATATGTTATATGTTATGTTATGCTACACAACAGAACATAACATAACGTAACATAACATAACATAACATGTTATGTTATGCTATGCTATGCTATACTATGTTATGTTATGTTATGTTATGTCATTTTATATTATGTCATTTTATGTTGTGTCATTTTATGTTTATGTTTTTTAATTTCTTGGATTGAACATTTCATAAGACAACATAAAATGAGATAACATAAAATGACATAATATAAAATGACACAACATAAAATGACATAAAATAAAATATCCTATAAAATGTTCAATCCAAGAAATTTAAAAAAATCCTATCAAATGCAAAAAACCATTAACAAAAAATTTAACTAAAAAAAACTCCACAAAAAATTGATAAATGTTTCAGTCAAAAAAACCTCCATTTTTTTCCACTGCCAAGGATTGATACGTCTGACCACAACGCAACTTTTACTACTGAATTCCCTCTGATTTCTCACTCAACTTTATACCTTCCAAGCCCATTATCAGAGACAATAAAAAATTGAAAACAATTTCGCGAATTACTGGATTTAAAAAATTTTATCTCATTACGATCCTGATTCCTCGTCGAGAACCGGAAATCCTCAACAAGAGGGAAAAATGTGCCTCGGAGACTTTTTATCATTTTAAGTAGTAAGAGTCTGTGAGCGTCAGATTGTGTTAAACTAAGTGATTCTCGTCACGGAAATCCTATTAACGACAAGAAAGAACTTGTAAACAAGCTGCTAGCTTGCAAATTACGTTGTTACTTAATTTGCCCCGAGAACGAGGAGGCAAACGATTTGACCTTTGTTACGAGAAAATCTTCAGAGGGAAGAAAATTCTGAGCACAATTCCAGAGGAGATTTCAGGACCCCTTTTTCTCGTTTTGTTAATTAGGAGGATTTCCTCTAACGAGATTATAACTTACGTTATTCATTTCGAAATCAGTTGGTTCCATAATTCTTCTTTAATTTAATTATTTTTAATTAATTTCAGTTAAGTATTTTAAATTCTATATATTCTGAAACACTTTCAGTTTCAAATTTTTTAAATTGGAATTTTCCAAAATTTCCAGTGAAAAAAGTTCCTCTCTAAAACTGGAGTAACATATTCAAAAAGCAATGTGATAAGTCGATTAAAAAATCATCGAAAATAATGGACGATTTTTTTTTAAATAGCAAAAATTTCAGTTTTTTGAAATATCGAACAAAATATTTTTAAAAATTGAGACTTTCAGGATCCTTTTTTCTCGTTTTGTTAATTAAGAGGATTTCCTCTAATGAGGAAATAATAATAATAATAAATATTAATAATATTAATTTCCTCTAATAACTTACGTAATTCATTTCGAAATCATTTGGTTCCATAATTCATTTTTAATTTAATTATTTGTAATTAATTTAAGTTGAGTATTTTAAATTCGATATAATCTGAAACACTTTCAGTTTAAAATTTTTTTAAATTGAAATTTTCTAAATATTCTGTGAAAAAAGTTCCTTTTTAAAATTGGAGTAACATATTCAAGAAGCCATGTGATAATTCGATTAAAAAATCATCTAAAATAATGGACGATTTTTTTTAAATAGCAATAATTTCAGTTTTTTGAAATATCTAAAAAAATATTTTTCAAAATTGGGACTTACCTGAGCCACTTTTTCTCCCATGTTCGGTGTGTGCATGGCCCCTTGAAAATATTTCGCCGAGCCATTGTCTTGTAGGGAATACTAGAAAAAATAACAAAAGGAAAAATTATATTTTATAATTTTTAATTCTTTAATTATTTTTTTATATGTTTATTTAAATTACGGAATCTGTATTCATAAAATAACTCTATTGATCAATAATTTTAAAAAACATTTCTTTATTATTTGCCAAATATTAACAATTATTTTTAAATTTAAATAATATTTATCAAGCTAATTTTAAATAATATTTTTATAAGCTAAATTTAAATAATATTTTTATAAATTAAATTCAAATCATATGTTTTTAAGTTAAATTTAAATAATATTTTTATAAGCTAAATTCAGGTAATATTTTTATAAGTTAAATTGAAATAATATTTTTATAAGCTAAATTTATAAGCTAAATTTTTATAAGCTAAAAATATTTTATAAGCTAGATATTTCAATAATATTTTTATAAGTTAAATTTAAATAATATTTTTATAAGTTAAATTCAAAAAATATTTTTATAAGTTAAAAATCAAATTATTTAAAATTTAAAAAAAAAATTATCTTACTTTGTGTTTCAAGGATTCCGGACCCATTTGACTAAGAGAGGGCGATTTGCGATCTCTGGACGTTCGCCACTTTTGCAAATCACTCTCAGATGCAACTCCAGGGAAAATTTTCGAATGTTTTGCTGCTAAAAAAATAAGGGTCGATTAATGATTATTCATCAAAATTATTCTCCTCAATTATTATCTGAATCTATAAAAACTATTGCTAGGAAAAACAAGCTCTGATAATCGATTTATATTCAATTTATTTTATAATAAACAAATAAATAAATAAAAAATAAATATACATAAATTTCATATAAGAATATATAAATAGAACATATAAATCTTTATATAGCTATATTAATTTTAAATGATTGAAAAAATAAAGAAGGAAGTTTTAAAATAAATTATCACTTACTTTATAAGTAAACAAATACTAAAATTCAATAAACAGTTTCATAAAATTTTATTAAATTGAATTATTATTCTAAATACAATAAAATTTTTTTGCAATAAAAAATAAAAAATAAATAAAAATGATTTTAATTAAATTAATTTAATTTAACAATTTTAATTAAAATGAATTAAACAGAGCTTGAATTTCGAGCTAAATAAGCATTGAATGTGTCAGTAAAGAGTTATTTAATCCGCTCTATAAGCTGCATATCTGTGAAAGAATTAAATTTTATATTTTTAAAGAAACGTGTTTGGGTAAAACTCGTAAAAATAGTATTATTATATTTTTAGCAGGAAAACTCGCAATCACTACAGTCGCAGATTTTGATGGAATGGTTTGTACAATGAAGAGGATGATTTTTTTTCGGTGGGAGTTTTATTGCCAATTGTTTCAATCCGAGTTTCAAGAAAAACTATTTTTTATACATTTATATTAATAAAAAGAAAGTAAAAAATACTTCTTGGCCCATAAATTAAAAAAAGTTTTGTAAAATCTAATAGGAAATTTAAAAAAATATATAGATAGAAAAATAAAAACATTAAAAAATTATTATTTAGTAAGATGTTAATTAAAAAATTATTATGATCGACTAATGCTAATTTGAAGTTGAATAATTAAATTGTGTTTGATATAAAAGCCGTGAATTCAGCCATTGCGCTCCACTGTGAGAAGAAGCAGGTAACTAAGATTATAAAGATTTGTTCTTGTCTAATCGGTCGGCCGACAGTGCAAAACTTCAACAAAAAAAAAATATTTGGAGTAGAGTAAATAACAAAATTACATAAATAATATTTACAGTTACATAAATAATATTTCTTTAATTTTTGTTTAGTAATTTTGTAATTTGTAAAATAATTTTTTATAACGGATTTGTGTACCACAGAGTATTTCAAAATTTTTTTTTTAAATGCAAACTATTTGTTTTGTCCCTATTTTTTAAGAACCCAATAAACTTGGAATTCTCAAATTTGTATAAAACATTTTTTTTCAATCAATAAAAGGGACTCTGTAGGAATTTGTTGATATCGTCTCCGTCGGTAAAAGCGATTTCCACTCTTTTGGAACAATAACAGGTCGATAATCGATTTTCAAAATTGTAGCACAGTGTAGCCGACCGAGGAAGCTACAGTGCTTTTTACAGAATAGTAATAAATAATAATGTTACACTTTGTGGTTTGTAATTCTGATTGGGTGAGACCAAATTTGGAAATAGTGAGTAGAATAAAAAACAGGCCTATGAATTTATGAAAGCTCAGAAAAGAGCGCCAAGAATGTAGATATTATCTTTGGAAAATTCCGGAATAAAACTTCTCTGAGATAAAAAAATTTCTTTAAAATTAAAAACATCTCAAAAATTAATTCAAAACTAAAAACATCTCAAAAATTAACTTAAAACTAAAAACATCTAAAAAATTAATTTCAAACTAAAAACATCTCAAAAATTAATTTAAAACTAAAAACAATTCAAAAATTAACTTAAAACTAAAAACATTTCAAAAATTAGTTAAAAATTAAAAACATCTCAAAAATTAATTAAACACTAAAAACATCTTAAAAATTAATTAAAAACTAAAAACATCTCAAAAATTAATTAAAAACTAAAAACATCTAAAAAATTAATTAAAAACTAAAAACATCTAAAAAATTAACTTTAATCTAAAAACATCTCAAAAAATAATTTAAAACTAAAAACATCTCAAAAATTAACTTAAATCTAAAAACATCTCAAAAATTAATTTAAAACTAAAAACATCTCAAAAATTAATTTAAAACTAAAAACATCTCAAAAATTAATTAAAACCTAAACACATTTCAAAAAATTAATTTAAACATTTTTTTTAACTTCAAGAAAAATTGTATATTAAATATTTTAAAAAATTCAGTGCTGTTTGTGCGAAAGGTAAAAAACTATTAGAAAATATTTTACTTTAAAAATTTTTTTGCTATTAAGAAGCTATTGGGTAAAATTGTTTAAACGATAAAACTTGTAATCTCAGTAGATAAGACAAACTTACCGACTGTAGATAAATTTAAATCATCTGTAGGTAATCTTAAATTTCACTATAACACAAAAATTTAATAAGTTTAATATTCGATTGGTTTGATTTAATTCATAAACCTTTTCCTCTATTTATTTTTTTCTTAAATTTGATATTTTTCGTCCCAGAGAAGTAGAAATTCAAGAATGAAAGCTTATGATAAAAGCTGTAAGCGAATGGTAAAGTAGGGGTGCAAACTGGCCAGCGCTCGGTCGGTAACACCGAGCAAGACTTGCTCTTTCTGTTTTACCTTCGGTGAGATTATCAACAGTCGCTGGCCTTCGCTCAAGGGTGACTTGTTCGCTCCCTCGACCCGCTACTAGAATATTTTTCTGATGTTTGATTTTGGAATGGCAGATGTAACGAGGGAGGATCGATTTCCGCTATACCCTGACAGCTATGAGAAGGATAGCAGAGGCTAAATATTCTTACAACTACGAGGAAAGGGGTTTCCTTTTTCAAAATCATCCTTTTTTTTGGGAACCTACGAATTCTTGCGAATTTTCTTCGACCGGGGTTAAAACTAAGGAAATGGATTCAGAGTGATCGAAATGCAACGCCTAAATTAAGTGACATGCTTATTCTAGATAATTAAAAATAAATAAATGAAAAATAAAAAAGGGCGGATTGACTTGGAATTTTTTTCAAAGTCTGTAACTTCTTTTTAAAACTAAGAAAAAATAAAAATAAATTATATCTAGAATAAAATATATTAAATATAATTAACTTAAATTTGGAAATCCAGCCCGGAATTTGTGGAGTAAATAAAAAAAGGTCTACTTACAGACACTACAGGTGAGGCTGCGACAAGGTACCCTCGTAGTTTCCGGTTTCACGACCCGCCTGGAAATCGCATCCAGACTTGCCGCATGTGAAACGCTTCGGGAGGGTCCCTGTTCGGCTGACGATGAAGGGGGTCCCTCCCACAATCCCGATTTCTGGGATACCTATTAAAAATGTTATTAAAAATAATTGATTAATAATAATTAATAATAATAATAAATTATGATTAATTATATTTCACTAAGGAAAAGTCCTTTATCATTTTCTCTACCTACATCTAAACATCAATAAAAAAAATTATAAATAGAGTTATAAAAAAAATTATAAAAAATAAAAATAAAAATTAATTAATAAATATTCGGTCCTATGCCAGTTTTGGGGTCCTATATCGATATTGGGTCCTATGTCCATATTGTGTCCTATGTCCATATGGGATCTCATGTCAGTTTTGGGCCCTATGTCCATAATGGGTTCTTTTTTAGTTTATGGCCTATGTCCATATTGGGTCTAATGTCAATTTTGGACCCTATGTCCAGATTGGGTCCTATGCCAATTTGGGGTCTTATACCCATATTGGGTCCTATGCGAGTTTTGGGCCCTATGCGAATTTTGGACCACGCATAAGTTTTTAACCCTATGCCAATTTTGGGCCCTATAACAGTTTTGGGCCCTATGTCCATTTTTGATCCAATTTAAATTTTAGACACTATGGCCATTTTTGGCATATGTCAATTTTGGGTCCTATGTCAGTTTTTGGGCCCTATATTCATATTGGGTCCAATGTCAATTTTGGACTCTATGTCCATTTTAGACCCTATGCCAATTTGGGGTCCTATACTCATATTGAGTCCTACGTCAGTTTTAGGTCCTATGCCAGTTTTGGACCCTATGCACGTATTAGGTCCAGTGCAAATTTTGGATCCTATGCCCATTTTCGGCCTTATGTCAATTTTGGGTCCTATGTCAGTTTTGGATCCTATTTCCATATTGGGTCCAATGTCAATTGGACAATGTCAATGTCAATGTCACTCTATGTCCATTTTGGATCCTATGCCAATTTGTGGTCCTATAGCCATATTGGATCCTACGTCAGTTTTGGGTCCTATGCGAATTTTGAGTCATATATCAGTTTCCGGTCCTATGTTAATTTTGGGTCCTATGCCAGTTTTGGGTCCTATGCCAATGTTGGATCCTATGCGAATTTTGGGTCCTATGACAATTTTGGGTCTTATGCCACCGAAACTATAAGGATTTCTGACCAAGGCTACGAAACCCTAAAAGTTAATAATAATTATTAATAGTGATTAATTATATTCCGATAGGTAAAATAAAATCCCTTCATTATTTTCTCTACGTAGAGCCGAGCACCAATAAAAAAAATTGTAACATCGCTTCTGGTTATGAATAAAGTAGGATAGAGGGTTGCACTTTCCAATGAACTAAATGCATCCCAAAGTAATTTTTCCAGCTCCTCAATTCTTTAAACTTCTTTCTCCAGTTTTTTTTTATTGTCGCAGCTGAAATCCGAGAAAAATGCCTAAGATTCGGAAGTACTCGGAGGATTTTGCATCCTGAGAAACGTTATTCTCGGCACGTCCGTTTAATCTTATTATCTCAAAGTTCGATAGTGCAGCCTCCGGCCATTCTCGTCTGGAATTGCCGCAGTATCTCCAAAAAAAAAGGAAAAAAAATTCATTTGCCCATTTCGGTATCACTGAGGGTTACTGTTATAGGTATGTTCCCATTACGGTGATTATTGCCTAATCTTGTTCAGTAAAGGGGATCGTAAGCAAACTTTTGAATAGGCTCCGTCGTTCTGCAGAAAGGGTGCAAAATAGAATGGTAATCGGGGTTAAAACGAGCGAGAAATCAGGTTACAAAGATTGCAGGTGGTACATTCTGCGAGGACATTTCTTCCATTTTTGCATGAGCCCCGATCTACGCCAATGCAGAAACTTGTTTCTTTTCCCTGTAGGTCTTTATTTTCCTTATTTTTTCTTTTTTTTCCTAACCATAATAAAAATTCACCCCCATTTTTTTTCATTATATTTTTTCATAAAAAACCAACACATACATTTTTGAAAGAACTTACATCGCTTACCCCTTCGGGACTGGCAATAGGTGCAGTCGTCCCAGGTTGTGGAAGGCTGGTGGTGACTCCTGAGCTGCCACCAATGCTGCCAACCATGTGCGGAGGTGGCAACGGCAACGGGGGTGTCCCCGTCCTTCCTGGGCCCCAGGATTCCATCATTGTTGGGGAACCACATGTTAAAGGACTGCAGAAATCATTTAAAAAAATTAAAATCTACTCTTTCAATTAAAAAATAATTGTACCCCAAGATATTTTATACAAAAGATTCACTATCATCTGTGTGGATATCCACATTACTTCCATGTTTCTATAAAAGATCATAAGTCTAACATCAACTAGGAAGGGTTATTTTAATGGTGGAGATAAAGTAGGCGGGACCTACTTAGGAGGAAAAGGAGAAAAAGGCGGAGCTACGTTAGTGGTAGGGGTAAAGCAGGTGGGGAAACTTCAATGGTAGGGGTAAAGTGGATGCAGCTACGCCAATGGTAAAGGTAAAATGGGCGAAACTACGTAGGGGTAAAGTAGGCGGAGCTAAGCTAGTGTTAAAGAGAAAACAGGTGGAGCAATCACACTGGTAGGGTTAGAGTTGGCCGAGTTAAGTATTTTGTAGGGGTTAAGTGGGCGGGGAAACTAGTGCTAGGGGCTATTCCAGGGTTCAGCACAATCAGCAAGTACTGACTGCTACGACAAGTGTTTTACTGCCCAATTTTTTTCGTCAATTTTTTCCTGCTATTTCCAAGAAATTTCCGAAGGGTTACCCTTTCACGCCTTTATGGTCAACCGGCTCGCCTATTATCACCAGCGAAAATTTATGGGGTTGTTCTTCGAGCTGCAGTTGACCTAGAGACACTGACTGCTTTTGGAGTCAATGGCTGCCTTCTGCCGTCCCCTTGGCTACGCCAATGGTACGGGTAAAGTGAACGAGGCAGTTAAAGTAATAGGGTAAAAGTGGGTGGGACTACGCCAATGAGACGGGTAATGTGGAAGGGGCTACTTCAGAGGTAAGGATACAGTGGGCAAGGCAACGTCGGCGGTAGGGATACATTAGGCGGAGCTATGTTATAGGAATCATGCACAAAATAGGTGATATTTTTTAGCGTGTGAGGGGGGCCTATTATAGATATAGTAACCGTGATAAAAGTGGTAGGAGCGGTTAAAAAGGTAAAAAATATGTATCATTTATTTTGTGAATGGTCCCAAAGTGGGGGCTAGAGGAAGGGTTAATTTAAAGGTGGGAATAAAATAAGCAGAGGTGATAAAGGAAGCAAAAGGAAAAAATACTCCTACATCAGTGGTAGGGGTTAAGCGGGCGGGGAAACTTCATGTAAGGCGGTAAAGGTAAGTACCACGGGACTATATCAGTGGTAGGAGTATATTGGGTGGGGTCATCCCAGTGGTAGGGGTAAAATGGATGAGACTGTGCCAATGTAGGGGTAACGTGGGTGGGACTAATCCAGTGATAGGGAAAAGATTTAGAACGTCAATGGTAGGGGTAAGGTGGGAGGGCCTACTTCAGTGGTAAGGATAAAGTTTAAAACGCCAGAAAGGGTAAAGTGGGAAGCGCTATTCCAATGATAGGGGTAAAGTAGGAGGGGCTATGTCAGTGGTAGAGATAAGGCTTAAACCGTCAGTGGTAGGTATAAAGTGGGAGGAGATACGTCAGTGGTAGGGATAAAATGGGAGGAGATACGTCAGTAGTAGGGATGAAGTTGGCGGAGATATGTCAGTGGTAGGGATAAAGTGGGAGGAGATACGTCAGTGGTAGAGATAAAGTTTGAAACCCCAGTGGTAGAGATAAAGTTAAAAACGGCAGTGGTAGGGATAAAGTTTAAAACGACAGTGGTAGGGATGAAGTTTAAAACGCCAGTGGTAGGAGTATATTGGGCGGGGTCATCCTGGTGTTAGGGGTAAAGTGGATTTGTCTACGCCAGTGATAGGGGTAAAGTGGATGGGACTAATCCAGTGGGAGGGGCAGGGTTTAAAGCGCCAAAGGTAGGGGAAAAGTGGGACGGGCTACATCAGTGGTAGGGATAAAGTTTGAAACGACAAAGGAAAAGGTGAGGTGGGAGGCGATATCCCAGTGGTAGGGGTAAAGTGGGAGGGGCTATGTCGGTGGTAAAGATAAGGTTTAAAAGGACAGTGTTAGGGATAAAGTGGGAGGAGGTACGTCAGTGGAAGGGATAAAGTTTAAAACGCCAGTGGTAGGGGTACATTGGGCGGGGTCATCCCAGTGGTAGGGGTATAGTTATTAAAACTACGCCAGTGGTACAAGTAAAGTGGGTGGGACTAATCCAGTGGGAGGGACAGGGTTTAAAGCGCCAATAGTAGAAGAAAAGTGGGAGGGGCTACGTCAGTGGAAGGGATAAAGTTTAAAATGCTAGAGGAAGGGGTAAAGTAGGAAGGACTACATCAGTCGTGGAGAAAAATAAGAAAATAGGGAAATTTTAGACAGAGCTACGTTAAAATGAGATGGAGTAAAGGGAGGGTTAATTTAACGATGGGGGCAAAATAAGCAGGGGAAAAGGGAAAGAAGGCAGGGACACTCCAGTGGGCGGCTCTACATCAGTGGTAGGGATAAAGTGAGCGGAATTACAGCAGTGGTACAAGTTAAGTGGGCTGGACTACATCAGTGGTAGAGGTAAAGTGGGTCGGATAAATTAGATAGGGCTATTACAGTAGCCACCATTGCTGAGGGTTGTTATTGACATGATGGGATGAAGACCGTATTTGGGCAGATGGATTAGTCGAAAGGTAGGAGGGGGACGAGGGAAAGGAAAAGGAGAGGGGAGGGGAACTAAAGGAAAGTGTAATAAGAGGAGGTGACATTAGGAGAGGGGAAAAGAGAATTGAAATAATAAGGAGAGGGGAAAACAAGAGAAGGGGAAAAGTGGGTGAGGAGAAAACGTAAGTAGGCGAGGGAAAAAGTACAGGAGAGGAAATAAAGGGAAGGAAATGAAAGAAAGGGGAAAAGTAGGGGAGGTGAAAAGGAAGGAAGGGGGAAGTAAAGGATGGGAAAGGAAGGGAAAGTAGGGGATAGGAAAATGAAGTAAGAGAAAAAGTAGACGCGTAGTTTACCCTCTTCACGAAAAGTGAAGAGGGTAAGTAGGGGCGGGAAAGTGAAAGGAGGGGAAATAGGGGCAGGAGATGAAGGTAAGGGAAGTAGGTACAGGGAAGTGAAGAGAGGGGAACTAAGAGATAGGAAATGAAAGGAAGGGGAAGTAGGGGAGAGTAAAGGGAAAGAAAGGGGAAAGTAGGGGAGATGAAAAGTAAGGAAGAAAGGGGAAATTAGCGGAGAGGAAAAGGCAGGAAGGAAGGGAAATTAGCGGAGAGGAAAATGAATAAAGGAGAAATTAGGGAAGGGGAAAAGGAAGGAAGGGGAAATCAGGAGAGGGGTAAATGAAAGAAGGGGGAAATTATGTGAGGGGAAATGAAGGAAAGGGAAATTAGGGGAGGGGAAAGGGAAGCAAAAGGAAAAGTAGGGGAGATGAAAAGAAAGGAAGGGAAAATTAGGGGAGTGGGAAAGGAAGTAAGAGGAAATTAGGTGATAGGAAAAGGAAGGAAGGGGAAATTAGGGTCGAGGAAAAGGAAGGAAATGGAAAGAAGGGGAGGGAAAAAGGAAGTGAAGGGTAGGAAAGTGGTAATCAAAGTGTAGGATAAAAATAGACTACCAAAACCTTTCTTTTAGACGCTTATCGCCTACATGGACTCATTTTTTTTTAAAGGCAGAGCATTGAATGACCTTTCAGCATGGCCCTAGCCTTGTCAGGGCCACGCTATGCGGTCGTAATTATTGCCTCTAATGGACATTTAATGGAGTAGCTCAGGATCGAAAGCGATTCTCCATCCGGGGATTTACAACTTTTTTACTGGTTCGTGGCGCCAAGAATCTTTCCGGAAAAACGTGAAATCATGTTGGTGGAATAATTTACGTTATGAGAAAGGGCTTCGTGAAAGAAAAAGAAAAAATAATAAAAGAGCGAAATGTGTGATTAGAATGAGAGGAAGTGAGTAAATGGCGATAATGCATCGCTAGGTTCAGAAAAATGATCAATACGCGTTGCACCTGAGGTCAGACCTCGCAAGTGGAGTGTGTCAGTGTTAGGTCAGACTTGGCCAATCGATACATAACCTCAACCCGCAACGCGATACGGCTACAAGGCGTTCGTGCGTGTGTGCCAATCGTGTAAACACAGCGACTTTGTTTTGTTAACCCCCACCACAAAACCAACCACACTACCACGTGTTATTGCTCTTCCCACATTGACACCAACACATACAAACGTAGTGGTGACATATATGTAGGCGAGAAATAGACTCGTATTGCGTTTCTTATTTTTATCGAGCAAACTTGTTCTAGGGGCTTCCCATTTGCCACATCTTTTTGTTTAATTACAGTTTGAAGATTCTGGAATAATAAAATGCCATCTGTAATATTCTTTTAAAAAATTCTCTGTAATATTCTATTCATATGAGATCATAGATTTTAAATAATTATTTTTAGAGTGTTCAGATTGTTTAGAAACTTCTAAAATTTTCTAGTGGGTTCTGGAATTTTCAAAAAAAAAATTGTGGAATTGATCATTTTAAACCTATTCTGCAATTATTTAAAAATAAGTACGGAGATGTAATTGTACTTTAGAAAATTAAAGAATATTCTCGGATCTTTTAGAATCTTCGAGAACATTACAGAATCTTCATACATTTTTTCATTTTTTCATGCAATGCTATTAAAATTGAACACAATTGAATACAATTTTATTTAGAATGTTAACATGTTCAAGAACTTTTTAAAATGTTCTGGAATATTTTGGGTAGGATTTAAAAATTCTAGGATCTAAAATTTTCTTAAGTGCATATAAAAAACTTTAGAACATTGATATTATTATTTATCATTGAATTATTCCTAAATATTCTTTTCACTGTTGAAAAATTCTTGGAATTTCAACCACTTTTCAATTACTGTGATTGAAAATTCATTTACTGTAGTTGAAATTTCAATTACTATGGTTGAAAATTCAATTACTATGGTTGAAAATTTAATTACTTGAAAATTGATTCAGTTACAGTAATTGTATAAAACTTCTTCTAAAGTAATTGAAGTTTTTTATAAAAATGTTCTTCATGTTTAGAATATTCTGGAACTTTCCAGAATAATTCTTTTGAAAAATTTCTTCCTTTGATGATTTTTACACACAAAATATTGTTTTTGATAAATTAATGAATTAAATAAACTCCTTGAAATTAAAAAGTAAGTGGAAATAATTCTTTTTTAGTTTTTTTTTTAGTGCTGTTTTTAATTTGAACACTGTTTCCTATATATGATTTGATAGAGCGTATCGTGTGTGGAATTCACGCATCGTTTGCTCCTTCATTTTTTTTGCGAGATTTTTTTTGCTAGAATATTCAACACGATTGTTACCTAACCAAGAGGTGCCAGTTGCAACGAGTGTTTTTCCATTAAAGTTTTTATTTTCTCTCAGTCTTTTCTGCTCCTCTTTCACTGCCGTAAAAAATTTAAAAATCAGTTTAGTAATTAATTTTCACCTGAGTAATTAATTTTTACTACGAAATCCATTGAATTTCTATCAATTATGTTTGTTTAGTAAATCAATTTGGATTTTTAATTTGAAGAAAAAACAAAAGTGTTTTAGGTCATGACAAAAATTTTCCATTATCTTTATCAGATTTCGTGCCCAAGTTGAATACGATAAACCCTATGAAAAATATTTAAATAAAAATCAAACTGTAAAAAAAATAAATCAAATCTGCAACATAATCGACTGTCAATTTTCAGCTTTATTGCTTATTACATATTTTGGCCAAGGGAAATAACTGTGGAAAATTACATTATATTTATTATTATCCTTGATTTTTCCTTTGCTAAAAGAAAATTTCACGAATAGAAAAAAGGGGCATTTTACTTTTTTTTCATAAGTTGAGTTTGATTTAAAGTTTTGTTTGCCAAGCTTTGATAGTTTGGACAAACATGTTTTCTTCTTCGCCAAGATTCTTCAAAACATCTGGTCACGAACAGATGTTGGCTTATGAGTTCGAATTTGGAAGAAAAGTGTCGAGTGAAGAAAAGATTTTCATTTTTAGATTTATGGTTCAATGGTTCAGTTTCATTTTTCATTGAATTTTAGAAGTATTGTTATAAAATAAATAAAAAATCGGAAATATTTTTAGTTTTCTTCTTGTAAACAGAATATTAATAGAATAAATCTTATTCTAAAAAGGTTTCCTTTTTATCATTTCCCATTCCTATTTCCTATAAAAAAATAAATCCCATTCTAAAAATATTTCAAAATAATACAATTATACTATTTTAATATATTATCAAATGAAAGAAAATTCAAATAAATCACAAAATGTATATTTTTTTTTGTGAATGGCCAGGTAGAAATTTACAATAGAGCGTGACGATGTCACTTGATAGTCACTCTGTTGTCTATAGATTGGTACGAGATGGAACAGAACTCGTGTATTTTAAAGAGGGAGGGTCGTTCTTCACGATATTCCCTATTTGGCACGCAATCCCTATGGCAAGGGACATAAACTAGTTCGAAAACTCGAAACACGAATCCACAACTCTTAGAGACGAAAATTACGTTAGAAAATGGTTCTAACCTTGTTGTGAGAAAATATTTCAAAGCAGGAAACAATAAAAAAAGAGAAATAATTAATATACTGAAAAATTTGACTAGAGAAAAGAATATTATGATGAAAAAAATATTATAATGAAAAAATATAATTAAAAAAATTAAACGACTAGAAATGAGGGAAAAAAACATGAGACTTAAAAGCAAAAGAACATTTCAGAAAGGAAGGAAATATATTACAGAAAGGGGAAAAGTAGAGAGAGCCATAAAAATAAAAGAGAGGGAGAAGACAAGACATTAAAAGAAACGCAGGGTGGCACTTCCAGCATTTTTCAAGGCGAGGATTGCAGTGGTGTTAACACGCAAAGTCACAATAAAAGGGGATTAATCCTTGCAATAAAAGCTCTTAAATAAAAAAATGCTTTCTAGAAAAATCAATAAATAAAAAAAAATGAAAAAGGTAATTTAAATGACAAAGATGATAATTTAATTATTATTTTAATAATAATATTAAATGTAAGCGGTTTTTAAAATAAATTTACTAGCATAACAATTCTTTAATAAAATAATAATAATATAAAATTTTGCTTATTATGTTGAGAACATTCAGCACAAAAATATGAAACCGATAAACCATAAAAGTGTGAAACATGTGTAAGAGAAGGGAGGTGAAGGGTAAATCACAAGTGCATGCTCTCGAGTCAGCAGAGCCAGAAGGGGTGAGAGGTCAATTTAACCCTGAAGAGCATCAAAGCTTGTTAGTGGACAGTCATCGAATATTCACTTCAACATCATATTCAAGTTAAATTTAGCTCACGACAAATGCCCCTCTTTTATTTTTTTCTCAATTTTAAAACGTTCAATAAAATTTATTTCAGTTTAACTGACTCAGCAGTAAAATACTCTGAAATAATTTTATTTCGCGGGAAACTTCTTTCCAGAGCCTAAAAGCAATAATTTACAATTTAAATTTCCCGCCATAATGATCAAAATCATGACGTTATAATTTTAGCAACATAACCTCGAAAGCAATAGTCATTGTGGCGGGAAATTCAAATTTGTGACTTTTAATAGATAATACAGTATAATGCAATGAGATTCAAAATTTTCGAAGTAATGAGGATTTTCGAAATATTCATGAGAATTATTATGATATGAGTTTGTGGAATTATTATATGAGAATGACGAATGGCTGACGCGGGCACAGAGAGCAAAATTCCTCGATTCATTCGACCTACATTTTGTCTGTCCTTGCATGTTCATTTCTCATGGTCGTTGAAAAGCAGAGATAAAAAAATATATAATTAATCATAAAATGTCCTGGACGATTTTGTGACGATGATACTGGGTAAGAAATTTTTTTAAAAAAGAAAGAGAAGTGATTTGGAGAACGTGATACTTTCTTTGGCATAAAGAAACATCATATCTGAAAACTAGAAAGAAACTAAAAAAATAGCCAAGGATAATTTTGTAATTTAGGAAATAGGTGGACCCTAAATAGTTCTCCTATCCAGACCCTAAACAGTTTTCCTATATAGATTTTAGAAAAAAACTCAAAAATAGCTAAGGGTAGTTTTCCTATATAGATTCTAGGAAGAAACTAAAAAATAGCTGAGGATAGTTTTCCTATATAGATTCGAGAAAGAAACTGAAAAATAGCTAAGGATAGTTTTCCTATACAGATTCGAGGAAAAAAACTGAAAAAATATTAAAGAATAGTTTTTGAATTTAGGAAATAGGCAGACCCTCGATAATTTCCCTATGTAGACCTCAGATAGTTTTCCTATCTAGAAACTCGAAAGAAACTGAAAAGATAGTTAAGGATAGTTTTCGTATTTAGAAAATAGATAGACCTTAGATATTTTTCCTATTTTGAAATTATATGCAGGCTAGATAGTATATCTATTAAGACCCTAGATAGTTATCCTATCTAAAAACTAGGGAAAAATAGAAAAAATAATTAAAAATAGTTCTTTTATCTAGAAAATAGGCAAACCCTAGATAGTTTTCCTAATCAGATCTTAGACATTTTTCCTATATAGACTCTAAAAACAAACTGAAAAAATAGCTAAAAATATTTTTTGAATTTAGGAAATAGGCAAACCCTAGATAAGTCCCCTATGTAGACCTCAGATAGTTCTCCTATCTAGAAACTAGAAAGAAACTAAAAAAATAGTTAAGGATAGTTTTCGTATTTAGAAAATAGATAGATCTTAGATAGTTTTCGTATTTAGAAAATAGATACAGGCGAGATAGTATATCTATTAAGACCCTAGATAGTTATCCTATCTAAAAACTACGCAAAAATAGAAAAAGTAGCTCAAAATAGTTCTTATATCTAGAAAATAGATAAACCTTAGATAGTTTTCCTAACCAGATCTTAGACAGTTTTCCTATATAGACTCTAGAAAGACACTGAAAAAATAGCTAAGGATAGTTTTTGAATTTAGGAAATAGGCAGACCCTAGATAGTTTCCCTATGCACAGTGGGGAAAAATGACGAAAAAATGTTCAAAATACGATTCCGGCTACAATTTTTAACCGATAAACAATGGTAGGTGATTTTTGAGTGGTTTTAGACATTTATTAAACGATTTTCGTTTTTAATCTAATTTAAAGTAACATAAAAATATATGAAGACAAAACGGAATATATTTCTTACTGTTATAAACAAACTTTATAAACAAATGCGCAGTTTGAGCAATTTTTGACTGTTTGAGGCACTTTTTTTTTAAAGTGCTTTGTTTGACTTGGGAGTGATGTTGCAATAAACTATGTTGCAATTTCATGACAATTGTG
>JBAGKK010181959.1:0-23052 GCA_037177015.1 Euceroptres primus | reverse complement strand
ATATATAAAGGATTTAATTGCTTGAAGTCATATATATTTGATATTAAATATACTTAAAGGGTTTACTTAAGCAACCATGCTTCTCAATGTAGAGGAACGATTCGAAAAAGTGTCGATAGAAATAAATTTCAAAAGCTTAAAAAATTCGGACTCAAAAAGTTCAAGATTCAGACACTTTTAAATCCCATTTCGTTTTCGTGTACTTAATGATTCATTAGTGTTTGCGCATCTGTCGGAGAAAGTGCAAATTTTATGATGTATTAATGACGAAAAAAAGATAATTTTTTGTCAGTTTCATAAGGATGTGGCAAAATTAATGAAAGTATTTTTTAAAATGAAAGTAATTTAACGTTTTATGACGTTAAATGTACACAAGTTATATTTTCTAGAAATCTACAGTTATTTTAGTTTTAATTATTTATTATTTTAATTATTTTATTATGTGCAGAATAAATAAATTAATTAGTTTGTTATTTTTTGTAACTAATATTTAAAAATTATGTTTTAAAGACTTTCCATTATAAATTATATATTATATATTATAAATTATAAATTTGCTAGCCATGAATGAAACGAGAGCCCAGTAGATAAAGACAACTATGGTCAGTCAAACATTTTATTTGGCTGACTTCGTGTTCACACATAAAATATTAAAATAACATCTTCATTTCATGTTCCTCATAAATCGTGGTTGGAAAAATAAATTTCCATGGAGTTAAACTGTGTCTTGCTTTCTTTTACGTCAAAATAAGAAGTTACATAAATTAAAGTTAAAAGAAAATGCAGCAACATTTCTTCAGTGTTTGTTTTTCCTGGAATGATTTAAAATTGATAGAGTACACAATTTGACGGAAGATATAATAAGAATACTTTTCGATTTATCAAATGCATTTTTCTAGTCTTAAAAAATAATAATTTTTATAATTTTATGATATTTTATTTTGAGAGAGAATAAGAAAAGTAAAGAACTATTTTATTGCTCTTCAAGAAATCCAGTTTTGTTCAGGAAATCTTCATCTTTAATATAATCCAATCATTTAATAAATTTATTCATTTAATCATTTATTCAATCATTCGATCATTTATTCAATCATTATTGACTAATTTTTGTAAATTTCATGCAACCAAATCTGGAAAAATTCAAAAAGAAAATCTAAAAAAGAGGAAAAAAACAGCTTCTATTTTCTTTTCTCTTCTTTTTTGCTTTCCTTTTTGAATTTATCCAGATTTGGTTGCATGAAATTTTTAAAGTTAAGTTTTGATCTTCATTATTAAGACTAATTTTTTAAATTTTAAACTGTGAAACACTCGAGATTTAAAATTTTCAGTTACTGGAAATTGGAATTTCAAAAATTGCTCCTAATTGTAAGTTGGGAAAATTGAAAGTTGTGCAGAACCTGAATTCAAAAATAGTGACAAAAAGACGTTTTGAATATGTTGAATAAATTACGTCTTGAAAAAAATGTAGATATTATGTGAAACTAATTTGTCTACCAAATAATTACAGCTTCATTGACAATAATTAGGTCATTGGGAATAAAAGTAAAAACTTTTCAATTAAATGACAAATGACCTCCAAACATGACACTTCACTGACCTTCATATCAAAATAACGAAATAAAGTCTCTGTTATTTCTTTTTTGTAAAGGGTTCACTCGTGGTAAAATTTTAAGAGTGGGAAATTGCGCAAATAATATAATATTATACCGATAGTGGGGCTGACAGTCATGGTTTTCTCTTAGATTCTGTTATGGATTACTAGCAGTCCTGTTTCGAACACCACACTATCCGGAGGTGGTCTAATTCACTTTTTTATTTTTTTACCGGAACTATGATTTTAAGTTTAAAATTAAATTTTGTGCTTAAGAAATTTTAATATTACTCTAAAAATTCTTAAAATTGAAAAATATTGGACCACTCGTGCTAATTAAATTCCTTACGATGTAAACATGCCTTTCTTTGTATTTCTTAGCATTATTGTTTACAAATTCGGTGAGTAGAAATCAATTGAAAGAAAATCAAAATTTGAATGGAACCTCGAAGGAAATTTACTAATTTATTCTTGCGAGAGGAAAAAAAAGTGCAAGAAAAATTCGGGACTGATAAATTTATCAATCACCAATCAATGTAATATTAAAATATTATTGTTTGTAATACATATATTTGTTGGGGGAAAAGATTTTTACGATGGAGTTTAAAAGTATTAAAGAGATGGTTTTGAGAAACTTGCTGATAGTTTTGCTTTTCTCATTAACGAGAGGATATGATCTTGATGGAAACAAGGAAGTTATGAGCAGAACGCTACCGGCTTATGCGTTCGCTGAGAATGCTGAAATCTTGAATGGAACAGGTTGTCAAAAGGACTTGATCGAATTTCGAGAAGCCATCAATAATCGGAAACTGTGGAGTTTGAAAAGTTAGTAAAAATGATTATAATTATTCAAAATTTATCCAATGTTTTGGGCTAAATTAATAAAATACAGAATAAATAAATTTCTACAGAATTTTAAAAGAAAATTGTGCATAATTTTTTCTTAGAAGAGATTGAAAGTGAATTGAAAAAGTCTCAAGAATTTAAAAAATAAATAATCTTTTTGAGAATTTTAAAAATCTGTAAAAACAGTACCTAATATTTTTAATTCTATGGAGCACTTGATCATCTATTTCATAAGTTTTAGAAAATGATTTTCTAGGTGCAAACATTGTTCGAATTTTTATACCTATTTCAATCGAAGTTCAACCTATTGCACTACGAAGAGAAAACTTTGCATAAAAGTTTTAATAAGTTATCAAAATTCTTCCGAAGTTTTCCTTTAAAATGAGCCCAAGAAGATTAAAAATCGTTCATTTTTTCTAGAATTATTTTTAGGAGTTATATTCAGGAAAATAAAGTTTGGGCCATTTCTACAATATCTTGTTATAGAATTGGATAAATGACTTCACTGAGGTTTATTTTACGCAGAATTATGCCAGATTTAATTATATTTTAAAGAAAAAATGTTCAATTTATTCTTAGTCATTTCTTTAATCAATTTATCGAAATTAGGAGAAAAATTAAAAAATTATTATAAGGAATTACAAGGAAGATTTATACTTCACATAAGGCCCTTGAAAAAAAAATCTAAATTCATTTTGATGGCTAGAAATTTATGTGAAAAATTGAAATTATAAACGTTTTTTTTTGTTGGCCTAAGACAAATTAATAAATATATAAACTTTTTAACCAATTTAAAAAATTAGTCGTAATAATGAAGATCAAAGCTGAATCTTAAAAATTGCATGCAACCAAATTTGGATAAATTCAGAAAAGAAAACAAAGAAAAAGAGAAAAGAAAATGGAAGCTGGTTTTTTTCCCCTTTTTTAGATTTTCTTTTTGAATTTTTCCAGATTTGGTTGCATGAAATTTAAAAAAATCATTCATTAAATTATGATTGAATGATTGAATAAATGATTAAATGATTAAATTGATTAAATAAATCTGATTGAACAAAGATGGATTTTCTAAAGAGCAATAAAATAGTTCTTCACTTTTCTTATTCTCTCTCAAAATAAAATATCATAAAATTATGAAAATTAATATTTGTTAAGACTGGAAAAATCCATTTGATAAATCGAAAAAGTATTCTTATTATATCTTCCGTCAAATTGTGTATTCTACTGATTTTAAATCATTTCAGGAAAAACAAACTATGACTGTTGCTACATTTCTTTTATTTTAATTTATGTAACTTCTTATTTTGACGTAAAAGAAAGCAAGACCCAGTACAACTCCATGGAAATTTATTTTTCCGTCAACGATTTATGAGGAACATGAAATAAAGATGTTATTTTAATATTTTATGTATAAACACAAAGTCAGCCAAATAAAATGTTTGACTGACCATAGTTGTCTTTACTGGGCTCTCGTTTCATTCATGGCTAATAAATTTATAATATATAATTTATAATGGATAGTCTTTAAAACATAATTTTTTAATAATAATTACAAAGAATAACAAACTAATTAAATAATTTATTCTGCATATAATAAAATAATTAAAATAATAAATAATTAAAACTAATTAAAATAACTGTAAATTTATAGAAAATATTTGGCAAGAAAATATATTTGAAAAAATTTAGTTCACAATAAATGAGATAAATATATTTTCCCTTATTTTTTTAAACAATTATTTGTTTCCAAGTATCAATTTATTATTATACTTAATTACTTATGTTGATATATTATTTTTTGTGTAATTTGGTTTAGGATTGAATATTTTTTAATTTTATTAGTTATTTCATTTTTATCAACTCAGTGAAATTTAGTTTAACTTTTATAACTAATTTATGTTTATTAATTTATTATATTTATTTAATATTATATATTTTGAATAGTTATATTTTAGTTATATTAGTTATATTAGTTTTTAAATAGTTATAACAATTTTAAAATAGTTATAACGGTTTTAAATTAGTATTGTATATTATATTAATTATATTAATTAAATTATCATATTATGTTATATTGTATTATATTAAATTATATTAATAATATTAAAATATAACTATTTTAAAATATGTAGTTATGATTTTAACTAATACATATAGCTATAATTCTATTGAACGAACACTCTCTAAATCTGAATTAGTAGTTTTCTACTAATGGAATAGTGCTGAAGCGTTTACCAATTTCTTTAGTAAACATTTCTACTAATTTTTAGTAGAAAACTACTAATTAATGGTAGAAAACTACTAATTCACTTAGTAAGGCTTATTAAATAAATTAGTAACCCTTCCTACGTGAATTAGTAGTTTTCTATCATTAATTAGTAGTTTTCTACTGAAAATTAGTAGAAATGCTTACTAAAGCAATTGGTAAACGATTTAGCACTATTCCATTAGTAGAAAACTACTAATCCAGATTTAGAGAGCACGATTCAATATTCAATATAAGAGAGGCAATGACATAACTCCAATATATTACAGACTTCCGTCTCACTGAAACGAATTGCAGTAAAATCATTAATTTTATTTGATGCTTGCAAAATACGAGTTTTCGAAATTGCACATTTCAATCAATCAACAATTCGTTTTCAATAAATTTAGGCAGTGTCTAGTATTACGGAAATTTCCGTACAACTAGCACACAATATAGTATGGTCCAAGTATATTGTGGCAGAATTTTCCGTAATCATAGGTTCCTCTACCCCCTATGCTAGTTGTACGGAAAATTCCGTAACAATATCCTTGGCATAAATTTATCTAAAAATGAAAATAAAAATAAAAATGAAAATAAAAGAAGTTTACGAAAATACTTTATTTTATTCTCTTATTTTTCCACTGATATCTTTTTTTAAATTCAATTGGTTTAAAGGATTCTTTTTACTTCTATATTTTTAACATTTTAGTTAATTCTTTTTATCTATTATTCTTGTAAATTAATTAATTACATTTGTTTAGAGAAAAATAAAAAAGAATCAAAAACAATGATTTCTTGGTTTACCTATCTGTATATTTTTTAGTTTGATAATCAGAAGTTTTCAAAGTCAATGAAGGGTCCTTGATTGATTTAGAGATCAAAGAAAAAGTATTTTAAAAAGTATATTAAAATAGTATTTTTGTTGGTCTCAAGATGACTTATTTACAAAGTAAAAATTAATTTATAGGTACTCGCTATGCATAATCGTATTTTGTAATTATTCAATTATATTATACAATCGACGAAGTCTGCATAAGTTTATTATCGTTTTGATTGTGTCAGGTGCATGATTATTAGACGAGGGAACAAGATCGACTTTCGCGTGAGCGTTATACAAGAAACTAGTTTTGTTCATATAGAAGGGAAAAGCAGCGGTTTTTTCTCCTTGTCATTTTATCGAGTTGCAATCATTCGAATGCAATTTACTCACCACCAAATAATCATAGAAAAAAAATTGTGCTATTTTTAAAAAAATTTAGTCTACACAACCAGTCACATATTTTTGACTAAATCCATTTCAAATCAAACAAGGTCTACTCTTGAAATTGCAGAATTTTTGTCAGCAAAATAAATGTATTTTTTTAAAGGAGAATTGTTATAATTGAATTTTGAATGTCAATTTTTGAAAAACGACTAAATTTTCCAGGAGATTCCCAGGAATTTGTCTATATATAATTTTACAGAAAATTAATTTTCCGTTCACAGTGTTGGATGCGAGTGGAGAACCAAAACCGGGATTTATTTATGGAAATAATTATTGGCTCGGAATTCGTAGTCAATGTTACGATTCTTCGAATAAGTCGCCTTTGATGCTTACCGAAGAAGTAAAAATTAATAATTCCAAATTTCGAAATGTGGAGGAGGAATTTCCACCGTTTGAAGTTCATTATTTTGTTGCACACTTTAGACATAATAGTACTTTGCAGTATCATGTTAGATTACCTAATGAGGCAAGTATAAAATTATATATTAAAATTAGAGCAATATTCTTCTGCAATAAAAAAATTAAAATTGAATTCTCCCGATGTGTCTTCAAAAACAGCAAAGAATTATTTTAGATGCGTTTTCTTTTAATTTAAAGCAAGAGCCAAAATTTGTTTTTTCTCTTTCTCTTTATTTTGTAATATCCCTTAATTCAATTAATTATTATACTCACCAGGTTTTTTATCTTCTTTATTTTATTTATTTATTTCTTCAGGATTTAATAACACTTGGCCTTTGTCTACCAGCCAAATGTTCCATAAATGAAATTGAGGTGATTCTCGAGAAGATTTTTCAGGACAGAAAACTTTTGATTGGTGACTTGTACGATGCAGATTTCAAATTAGAAGAAGTTAAGGATTTAACAGAAGATCGAATGTCGATGGGTGTTAGGAGAATCATAATTTTGTAAGTATGACAAAAAATAAAGCTACATATTTTTTACAATACGCTCCAACTCAAAGTGGACTGTATTGTTAATTAATTTAACTATTTTTTATAAATTATAACATATATTTTTCCTTGGGAATTTTTTTTAGGTGGGAATGATTAATCAAAACTTTATTCTTTATAATAGTTCGTTATAATTAAATTTGTTATAATTAATATTCATTAATAATTTATAAACTCAAATTTTGTTTTAGAATTGCCTTGTCATCTATTTTAGCAATAATGTTAATAGGCACCATTTACGATGTTCTTGTTTATCAAAAGTACAAGAAATTAAGAAAGAAGTTAGCTAACTTTGAAAATAACAACATTTTCAACAATATTGGTAAGAAATATTACAGTTTCCTTGTAAATTGAAACTATACTTTTATTATTTATTATATATTTATTATATGTTTTATAAAAATATATTATATTTTTATATATTATATATAAATATATTATACATTATTATATATTTATTAATAAAACAAAATTTTATTTTATTTTAAATTTTATTTTAGAATTAATTTTGTGAATTTATTTTCAAACTTTCAGAATCAAAGCACAATACCCAATCTTTGGAATCAGCTATATTGAAAAAACACCATCAAAGCCCGCTGGGAAAAATTTTTTTGTGCTTTTCGATCTACACCAATACAAAAATTATATTTAATACAAAACTGAGTTCTGATTCCATTCCTGCAATTCATGGGTTGAGATTTTTGGGAATGGTGTGGATTATTATGATTCATACGATTTTCTATATGAGTGATTACGCAGGTGAGACGCACTAATTATTATTTATTAGTATTTTAAATTATTAATTAATTAATTAATAATAAATACAGAATAAATTTGAAATATTAAAATCTATTCTAAATACTCTCTAAATCTGAATTAGTGAAAAGTGGGTTACTAATTCACTTTAGTGAAAAATGGGCCACTAATTCACTTTAGTGAAAAGTGGATCACTAATTCACTTTAGTGAAAATTGGGTCACTAATTCACTTTAGTGAAAATTTCTACTAATTATGAGTAGTTTTTGACTAAAGCTTTAGTGAAAAGTTTAAGACTACTAAAAAAATAGTGAAGTACGATTAATAATTAGTAAAAATTCTCACTAAAGTGAATTGATGGCCCACTTTTCACTAATTCAGATTTAGAGAGTATATATTCTTCTAAGTTTTCATAAATTTATCTGATATGTTTATTAAGTTTTCATTTATTTCTGCTTGCACCGAATTAAAATTTTGAACAAAATTATTTGCACATAATTTTAAAAAAACATATAAACATAAAAATTAACTTTTTTTCGTTTATTTTAAACAGACAATAAACCCTGGTCTTGGCGAATGTCGGAAGGCTTTGCTGTTCAAGTGATAGGGAATTCAACTTTGGCAGTTGATACATTTTTTTTCCTAAGTGGATTCCTTGTCTCTTATTTGTACTGGAAAGGAAAAAAGGACAATAAGGAAGGGAAATCTATCAATTACAAAAGAAAAATCAGTGAATTTACAGGGGCAGTGTTAAAACGATTTTTGCGGTAAATTTTGTTCTGCTAAATTAAAAAAAAAATGAGTACAGATTTTTTCTGCATAATTTAGAGAGATTTTTATAACAATTTATCATTTAACTAGTGAGTAATAAAATTTAGAAATTTAAAAAAATATAAACTTCTAAACATCAAGATTTTGATTTAAATACAACTAGTTTTGGAATAAATTAAATAACTCAATATTGTATACTTGAACGATTTTTTTAAATGACTTTTTTCTGAAAGTCTTGTAATTTTTCTATTAGATAGAGTAATTTTTTGCGAAATTTAGATGTGAAGTTATTAATTAAGAACACTCAAGCTGTATGTATTTAACATGCATTTCACCCATCGATAGTTTAAATTTGTTACGTAAGGGTGTCTGCCGTTAATAATTTTCTGTGCATAGTTATTATATAACTGACACATAAAAGTCGTCTTTTTGTATTCTAGGAGCGAAAATTAATTTAGTTTCGAAATTTACCGTTCATAACTATTTTTTTTTATTTTCTATTTCCGTATTTTATTTTTCTGATTTTTAGATTAACACCGGCGTATATGCTGGTAATTGGAATCGTGGAACTTAATGCAGCTTGGTATGGAGAGATTTCTCAGTTTTATATGTCCGAACGACCACAGGAAGTTTGTGCAAAATATTGGTGGAGAAACCTTCTTTATATTAACAATCTTTTCGGAAGAAATACAATGGTACATTTCAAAAAACGTATTTTAATTTTTTACTGAATTTTATTTTCATTTTATTTTTAATATTAATAGGTATTTTTCAAGTTCAAAGTATTTGTAATAGTTTGCCTTCATCCTTAACTCAATATTCTTCTTTTTTCAGTGCATGTCTTGGAGTTGGTATTTATCGAACGATATGCAATTTTTCATCATTGGAACCTTTCTCCTCATTTTGTCTTCTATGTAAGTCTGATTTATGTGGACAAAAAAGATACAAAATTATAAAATTATAATTACAAAATTATAAAATTATAATTATAAAATTATAAAATTATAATTACAAAATTATAATAACAAAATTATAAACTTTCTGCTTGATTTTTCCAATTGATTTTTTTTTAATGAAAGCAAAATTTAAAACTCACTTTTTATCTAACGTTTTAGTTGAAAAGGATTTTGTTATTTTTCAAAATATTAATTTCTTTCTTTTTTTAATTTTCAGATGGTTCTACACAGCTTCGACTTTATTGATATCTTTAATGGTTGGATCGATAGGAATAACCGGTTATCTTTCATACGTTTATGGATACGTTCCTACGTAAGATTTCTTAACTTTAATAAATAATTTAATAAGAATTTTTCGGTGTAAAGAAGACTTGAAAAGCATTTAATAAATAATTTAGTAAGAATTTTTCGGTGTAAAGATGGCTTGAAAAGAGACCATACAAAGTCCGAAACGTTGCCAATTACATATTTTTAATTTGTTGTTTTCTTTGGGACCTTCTTTACACCGAAAAATTCTTACTAAACTAACCAAGGGTCAAAACTGAAGAAAGAATGCACCTTTAATAAATAATTTGTAAGTTAAAAATATTAGTTACTAATTAATATTAATTGTTAATTAAAAATATCTTGCTTTTTCGTATTTTAGGTTGGACGCTCAATATCACATGTTGGATGTTTTATACGATCCACCTTGGACCAGAATAGGACCATATATTGTGGGAATTATTACTGCTTACATTTTGATAAGGCTAAACCATCAACTACCTTTGAGAACGGTATTATTCTATTTACGAATACAAAATGGAAACCATTTTTGTAATTTTTGGATGATTTCTATTTTTAAATTATTAATATTAATCAAAATTCTATAATGTAGAATTGTATGAATGTATAAATGAATTGTATGTATCAAATATCTACTTTTACAATTAGTAGCAATTAATGCTTCTTGGAACATTGATATTCCGCAATATTGAATTAATAATTACACTGTGATTCGTGAATTGTTTATAAATTTTGAATACATATATTTAAAAACTGCGATATCAATTTTCTAAAAATCTTTCTGATGGATTAAAAAACGTAAAATTCTAATTTCTTTCAGAGAACGGTTGCCACTTGTTGGATTTTAGGCAGTTCCTGCAATCTTGTTGTCCTTTTTGGAATTTGGCAAAGATACATTTCCGTATTATCGGCAGCTTTTTATGTTGGCCTCAGCAGAACTGTGTGGGCTGTTGGTCTTTCCTGGTTGCTCATTGCTTGCTGCACACACCATGGAGGTAAAAAATAAAATCAAAATTAACATAAATTAGGAATTTAAACATTTTATTTTGACTAAAAATTATCCTCATTGTGACTTATCTCTCTATAAGAAATCCCTTTCGTTTGTAAAAATAATCTTAGTGTGGATTCAAGCGAGAATTCAAGTAGGCTTTTTAAAAAGATGTTTCGAAGTAACAGGCCTCTGGAAATTGATAAAAAATATCCAAAGCTCCCTCAAAAACTTCAGAAATATTTTGTTTTCCTCTTCTTTTTCTGTTTTTTCTTATTAATATATTAGGAGCTGCGAAATTAATTAATAATATGTACAATTTTCTTCAATAAACACGAAAGATACATAATATTTTATTTTAAAATTAATCTTCTTTTTTATAGGAATCGTCAGTAGAATTCTTTCATTCAAAGGATGGATTCCACTGAGTAGGCTCACTTACTGTGCTTATTTGCTGAATCCCTTTTTGATTAATTCAATCTATCTTCATAGCGAATCCTCTCAACATGTGGACTTTTTACCAATCGTAAGTGAATTCTAAATATTTTTAATTCTCACTCAAAATTTAATAATAAATAACATGATTGAATGACGATTTTTAAACAGAGTGCTACATTTATGGGAATCCTTGGAGGCACATATTTCTGCTCTTATGCTCTTACTCTGATGCTGGAGACGCCAAACGTATTACTTATGAGGCTATTGATGAACCGCTCAAAGAGATGAATGCTTCATTCTAAATTATGTTTTAGCTAAATTATATATATATATATATATATATATATATATATATATATACATAAATATAGATTAAAAATAAATTTTTCAGCTAAATCTACCCAGGAGAGTGTAAATATTTTTATTAAATAAACTTGCGTGAGATTTTCAATACTGCAACTTTCAATCTTATTTTCCTGGTAAAAAAATTTTAATGAGTTGAAATAGTATCCAAATTTATTGTAATATATCAGCTTAAAAAGTTAATTTAGACGACAGTTTTTGTTTTTCTGGAAATTCTGCTCTAAATATAATTTTAATGAAGTTATCGAACGAATTGTCACATATATATGTATATATTCCATGATAGGTTATTCGGTGATTGCAAAGTAAGCTCGAGGTTCAGTGCATTTTTCAAACAAATGCACTTCAGTGTCACCAGCTCCGTGCGTCGAACAAAAAGAATTGTAATTATTACTAATAAGTAGGTACGTTTCAAGTTTTGCTGTTATTTTTTACTGCAATCTGCTTTAATGCTCAGAACTTTATGAAATTATATTCTATTATTTATGATATGAAATAAAATATATCATGTAAATAATAATTTCAATAGCGATTTATTTTATAATCATTTTCTTCCAAATTAAATTGGTTTCTTATATAAAAAAAAGTTTTAATGTTTTAACGTTTTGAACTGTGCACCAATGTAATAGTGTTGTAATATTGTTCAAAATTTGATTGACCAGGTTTTTTGAAAAGATTATCATTTAAATACTTGATACATAATTAATTCCTTGCATTATAAACCGATTCTGATCTTTTATCTTTGGGTTATTGTTAAGGGTATTTGATACTTAATGATGTTATGAATTACCAACCGATTTTTTATTTATAAAGAGGATTTATTAAGAGAGAAATGCAAATATAATGCTGAAATTTGAGAAAATAATAAGGAATATATCAAGGAATCGATGTCTGGTGCGATTCAATTTTTATTTTGAAACATTTTTTTTGAAAAATTTGTTTTGAAAAATTTTTAAAAAATTTTTTTAAAATAAAAACTGAAACGCACCAGGCATCGATGCCTAAATATATTCTTTGTTATTTCACAAAATTTCAGCATTATATTTGCATTTCTCTCTTAATAAGCCCACTGAATGTAAATAGAAAATCGGTTGGTAATTCTTGACGTCATTATGTATCACATACCCTTAAAAGTTATAGCAATTCTGAAAACAAAGACGCTTTTCAATCCAGTGCTAAAGTTAAATTTTAAGTAAAAATCACCTTAACTCTCTAAATCTGAATTAGTAGTTTCATTTATTTTACTTTTCAATTATTCAATATTCAGTATTTTTCAAAATCTTTCAAGTAGTTTTATTTTATTTATGCTAAAAATTATAAAAGAGATAAACTAATACATATTAATTTATTTAGTAGTTTTCTACTGTGAATTAGTAGTTTTCTATTAAAAATTACTAGTGATTAGTAGAAATGCTCATGAAATTGACTTACTACGTGAATTAGTAGTTTTCTCCTTTGAATTAGTATTTTTCAACTAAGAATTAGTATATCCTAAATATATATCCTAATATCTTTAAAAATATGAAAATCATCGATTGGTGTTGCTGTATTAAAAAAAGAAAAATTCAAGGGGATGATAAGAAAAGTAATGAGGAAAAAGGGACTCGCATTTTGCAATTTGCTGCTGCTTTCATTCGTAAGTTAAATTGACCACAACCTGTTGGGAATGCGTAATATTAATTAATTTTAAATTCTGGTTCATTCATTTTAGAATTCACATTTGAATTAACTTAAATTAATTTGGTTAAAATAAACCAGGCAGAAAACTTAAAATTTGGATGTGGATAAAATTAATTTGGTTAAAGTAAACGAAATCAATTTTATCCACATCCAAATTTTAAGTTTTCTGCCTCTTAACAAAGTAATGAAAGTAATTTTCGTATTCGTGAAATAAATATATGCATCGTTACACTATTAGAAATTCCTTGAAAATTCAATCACTTTTCATTTACTTTTCATTTACAGTTAATTATAAGGTATTAAAAAAGTGTTGCCGATTATTTTGAGATTAAGGGAGTGTCCTGATTTACAAGGTCCAAAAAAAGCTTTTTTCGCGATTTTTTTTTAAAGGGAAAGAAACAACTGAGCTTCGTAAACTTTTAGGTGTATTTGAACATACATCCGAAGAGTACAAAAAAATTTTTTTCCTCATATAATTATAAAATATGACGGATTTATCAGTCGATTCCTGGAGCACCTTGCCACTGTAGTCTCTACATGGGCATGATATCAAAAAAACTATGCAACCTATTGAACCAAACCAAAACTTATTCTCTTTAGTATTAAAATCTTTTCTAGGTAAACTAAGAAAAAGCAGAATAAAGCGCGAAATTATACATTTTTTCAGTTTCAAAAGAAAAATGTGTATTTTAAAAAAAATATTGACTTTAGAATGCTATAAAAATTATTTAAAAAGACTTTTTTAACAATCTTTTTAGTTCACCTAGAAAAAAATTTAATACTGAAGAGAATAAGCTTTGTTTTGGTTCAATAGATCGCATAGTTTTTTTACTATCACGCCCGCCAATTAGAGACTGCAGTGGTAAGAAATCGGCTAATAAATCCATCATATTTTATAATTTTATGGAGGAAAAAATCTTTTTTGTACTCTTCGAATGTATGTTCAAATATACCTAAAAGTTTACGAAGCTCAGTTGTTACATTCCCTTTCAAAAAAAAAATTCGCGAAAAAAAGCTTTTTTTTGGACCTTGTAAAGAAGGACACTCCCTTAATGTGAGATGAAAAAAATCCTTCAAGCGCTGCAGCTTTAATTGATTCGATCGGAAATAAAAATTATACCTTAGGATTTACTGTGATACAATAATAACAATTCACAATAATAATATCTTGCAATAATAAAATTCTAAAGAAAATTTACACGCTTGAAGTTTCAATTACACTGTTAAAAAAAAACTTCAATTACTTTAGTTGATGTTTCATACACACAGTAAATTGTTGGATATTATTTTAATCTGCAGCAATATTATTTTGATCTGAAGTGGATCATTTATTCTATAAATGATGTATAAGTGACAAAAGTCACAGTCTTTTGTTTTTCGATTTCTCATTTTGCTGCAGATTAAAATGATACCTTTGGATTTTCTGTGTAATTACCGTAACTAAATAAATTTTCAATAAAAAGTAATTTTCAACCCAAATGAATAAATTTTCAACTACAGTAATTAATTAAATGAATTTTCAATTACAGTAATTAATTAAATCAATTTTCAACTACAGTAACTGACATTTCAACCACAGTAAATGAATTTTCAAACACAGTAATTAAAAAGTGGTTGACATTTCAAGGTTTTTCTAACACTGTATGTTTTAGAAAAAGTTAAATAATAATATCCACACTGTTAGAAAAAACTTTAATTACTTTATTTGAAGTTTTATGCATTTACTCTAAAAATGAATCATTTTTCAACCAAAAGTAAATGAATTTTTAACCAAATTGATTTAAGATTCGCACAGAAGATCCCAAAGTATCATTTTAATCGGCAGAAAAACAATAGAATAAATGATCCGCTTCAGATCACAATAATAACGCTGCAAATTAAAATAATATCCCAAGATTTACTGTGTGCAACTAAAATAAATGAATATTAATTTTATAAATAGTAATAGTATAAATAATAATTTTCAATTCCAGTAACTAAAAAGTGGTCGAATTTTCATACACTGCGGTTGAAAATTTATTTACCGTATTTGAATCAATTTTCAACTGACATAAAGTATTTTTCGACCACAGTAAATGAATTTTCAGCCGCAGTAAATGAATTTTCAACCGCAGTAAATTCATTTTCAACTGCAGTAAATGAATTTTCAACAGCAGTAAATGCATTTTCAACTACAGTAAATGAAAAGTGGTAGAATTTTTATTTGCTGAAATTTAAAATTCATTTACTAAGTTTGAAAATTGATTCAATTACGGTAAATGAAATGAAATTTCAAGAATTTTCTAACACTGAATACATTATTTGAACTTTTTTTAGTCAGTTTTGCTGTGTGTGGAAATGATATAGTAAACGCATGGATATCACCTTTCCTGACATATTCGACAAGTATCACATAACATTGCAACAATTTGGCTGGTTATATAGCCTCGGTGAAATTTTCGGATACCTATATAATGATGCAATTTTTAATGGATCGCCTAAGACGAAAAAAAACGATGTTTATTTACGCCATTCCACAATGCATTTCCTGGATAATGATCATCTTAGCAAAAAATTTCACAGATCTATGCGTAGCAAGAATTGTTGCTAAATTTGGATATGTTACAACTTCAGGATTGATTTATGTATATCTGGGTGAAATTATTGATAAAGAAATCAGAGGCGCACTAATTGCATCCGTTATGGTAACCTCTAATGTTGGAATTTTCATAGTGAATCTCATGGGAGTGTATTTATCATACGAAAACATGAGGCTGGTACTAATTACACCTTCGATTTTGTACCTTTTATTGTTACCATTTTTGCCAGAAAGTCCTTACTTTCTTTTTATGAAAAATCGAGAGGAAGAAGGTGTGAAAACTTTGATGAGTTTGAGAGGAAAAAAGAGACCAGAATCGGTTAACCTTGAATTTAAAGAAATTGTCTTGCCAATTTTTATAACTCAAAAATAGGCAAGACAATTTCAGGACAACAATGGGTGTAATTTTTTGGAATTGTTTACTTCAAAAAGTAACAGAAGAGCACTGATGATATCTTTTTGTGCAATATTGACTCTATGGCTTTCTGGAGTGGTTCCTTATATTGAGATAGATTTTGGATACAGTTGATTTTCTTTATCACCTGAATATTCTTTATGTGAGATTTCGAGAATGAAGATAATTTCGAGTATATTAGCGAGCCAATTGGTGGATAGATGTGGTAGGAGAATTTTATTCATGTGTTCAGGTGTAACACTTGGTATTTCCTTGACAATGACTGGATTATTTTTCTTTTTAATGAATCAAGTAGGGGTGAATGTTTCTGGTGTAAAGTGGATACCACTGGTTGGTATAATTATTATTTGTGAATTTGCATTCTATTTGGGAATTCACTGTGTTCCCTTCATACTCCTAGGGGAACTTTTTCCCATGGAAATTAAAAAAGTGACAATTACTTGCCTCGGTATGATTAATCTCCTGATAATATTCATCATAAATATGTTTTTTCTACCTCTGATGAATGATGCTGCAGGTATGCATACGACTTTTTGGATATTTGCTACTTTTTGCTTCATTGGATCATTTATTTTCTTTCTTATTGCGCCGGAAACGAAGGGCAAGAGTTTGAGTGAAATTCAGACCATATTGAAATCTAAATAGAATAAGAAATTCTCATTCATTACAAACAGTTTTAGATTCTTCTTTAGGTAATTTCATTTTATCAGATAATTATTAAATATAATATATTATGGAAAATAAGAATAGATCAATGTCTTAAAAATGAGGAATTCTTTCACTGCGTACTTATTTTTTTTTAATTTCAAGGATTTAGAATAATAATGAATTGAAAGTGAAACAAAAGTATTGGTGTTACACAAAGCTTATACGAAAATTTCTTATCTGAGGATTTTAGTCGATAGAAAATGATCAGTTAATGGAAACTTCATATTTCGGTGCATGGTTACCATTATTCGAATTTCAATTTCAGTAAGAACGATTGGAATGAAAAAATATGCATTAATATAAATATAGAAATAATATAGAATATAATATAGAAATAATAGTGTGCAATTATAGAATTTTAAATATGTACATTGCAGATCTAAATAATACGTGTTTTTAATTAATTAAAAGTATAATTAAAAATGATATTGATTTATTTGACACATCCATGATTTCCTACTTACACTGTTAGAAAATTCTTTAAATTTCAACCACTTTTCATTTACAGAGATTGAAAATTACTTTGGTTGAAAATTCATTCATTGTTGTTGAAAGTTTATTTATTTTAGTTGAAAATTAATTCATTTTTGTTGAAAATTCATTTACTTTTGGTTTAAAATTGTTTCAGTTACGATAATTGAAACGTCCTCTTGAAACTTCAAATAAAGTAATTGAAGTTTTTTCTAATAGTGTATGTGAAAAATGGGCCTAAATAAAATATACCTATGAATTCGCATAATCGAAATAATTACAAGTTTCCAAATCGATTCTGTCAAAAGAGACAAATGACCAATAAAATTAACGAGACTTCAGATACAAGTTTTTTGCTCTTTTCATTAGGTAGTAAAATTCTTCTTCTTTTGATTACTTTACATTTCACTTAGACCGATTTTATGATTTTTCATTCTATTCATTACAAAACTTTCACTAACGTCAGGTGAGAAAGTTGCGCTCGCTTAACTGGTCGAATGTGTCTTTGATAAGGCAGTGATATCCAGATCGTCAATAGCTAAATATCAAATGTGCATGTGCATATCATAAAAAGTTATAAATCATATGTAATGTTGCATTAATAAATATTTACTATACAAATTATAATCTAAGCTAAAAATATATCACTCATAATAAAAACTACACTGAATATCAAAATCAAAAATAAAAATTATACATACATATTTACTTCGCAAATCAATTGTGTGCAATAAAATTGCAAAATAGTTAAACAGGTTTTTCAGCTTGAATACGTGTTTCTAATTAGATGGATACAGTCTGTAACATTTTCTTTCTTCATTATCTTCAGAAGCAAAGATAAAATTGCAATAAGGTGAAGAGATTGATTTAAAATAACCGGTAATTTTAATTAAAAGATGAGATTTTCAAAGTGGTGCTTTTTTCAATGTAATAAGAATAAACTAAAGTTTGAGAAAAGCGAGGATAATGTTAAAGAAACTAGTGAAGAAAAGGGAAGCAGAGTTCTGCAATTTGCTTCTGCAATTTGTCGTGAGTAAATCCATTGTTAGAAATATTTATTTTCTTAAAGGCTTTTTTCAGAATATAGTATGTGCGATTCTAAAGTATTTAAATTTCATGGAAGGTATAATTAATTAAAAATTAAAAACAGTTTGTCACCTACAAAAATTAATTCATAAAACTTATTAATTATTTCAATATAACTTATATAACTTATTTCAAAGACATTAAAATATAAATGGACATTAAAGGACATTTAAATGCCATGGAATTTGACAAATGTTTCTTCATATTGTTTGACAATTGCATACAAAGACAGAAACTATATTATAAAATGTGATGCTATCAGACTGATAGTTCTAAGCAAGGTTTTCTGCAATAAAACGATGAATCTTATCAGATTGATTCAGTCTTTAGCATTTCCTTTCTTGCATATCATGCTGCAAAGATAAAATTGCAAGAAACATTTTAAAATAGATTTGGTAACTTAAGATGAAATTCGTTAATTTTTCACATTTCTTAAGGTTGGCCCGGGTGAAGTAAATTATGAATAATGTATGTGTATGTATCAATATTCACTAAAATTATCGATAGTTACTATGCAAAAGATTATGCATACACAGTAAATCACTGTAAGAAATTTCTGGTTGAAACTTCAAATAATTTAATTGAAGTTTTGTACAATTTTATAACAATCGATTTTCAACCAAAACTAAATGAATTTTCAACCAAAATGAATTAGTTTTCAACTAAAATCAATGAATTTTCAACCAGAAGAAAATAAATTTACAACCACTTTTCATTTATTGTAGTTGAAAATTCATTTATTTTAGTTCAAAATTTCTTCAATTACGGTAAATAAAATTACATCTTCAGTAAATGAAAACTCAACACTTTTCAGTTACTGCAGGTGAAAATTCATTTACTGTTGTTGAAATTTCATTTGTGGCGTTTGAAATTTCATTTACCGAAATTGAATGAATTTTCAACTAAAATAAATGAATTTTCAATCAAAATTAAATGAATTTTCAACCACAATAAATAAAATTTCAACCCCAGTAAATAAATTTTTAACTAAAGCAAATGAAAAGTGTTTGAATTTTCATTTAATGAGGTTGAAAATTAATTTATTTTTTATTGAAAATTCATTTACTGTGGTTGTAAATTCATATAATGCAGTTGAAAATTGATTCAATTACGGTTAATGAGATTTCAACTGCAGTAAATGAAAATCCAACCACTTTTCATTTACTATAGTTGAAAATATAGTATAGTACATGTTAGAACAGTGGATATTGTTCATATTTGAGCCTGAAAACAGAGAGTTTGAATAAAGTGAATAATTAATTTTAAGTTAATACAATAAAATAGAACTGTAATCATGTTTCAATTGAACGAATTCAAAATAAAAATAAGATATTACTTATAGTTATACTGTCTTTGGCAATGTAATTACACTTTTGGTGTCACTATTCATTTAATTGATGTTTAAAAATAGAATAGGTTAAAATAAACCCTGTAATTGAGTATGTAGCTGCTGGAAGTCAATAAAGATGAAATGAAATGAAATGAAAATTCATTTAGGTGGTTGAAATGTCATTTATCGTATTTGAATCAATTTTCAATTAAAATAAATGAATTTTCAATCAAAATGAAATCAATTTCCAACCATAGTAAATGAAATTTAAACCACACTAAATGTTTTTTCAACTAAAGTAAATGAAATGTGGTTGAATTTTCATTTACTGAGGTTGAAAATTCATTTACTTTTGGTTGAAAATTCATTTATTTTAGTTAAAAATTGATTCAATTCCGGTAAATGAAATTTTAACCTCAATAAATGAAAATTCAACCACTTTTCATTTACTGCAGTTGAAAATTTATTTACGTGGTTGTAATTTCATTTACTATAGTTGAAATTTAATTTATCGTAATAGGGTGAATTTCCAAACAACATTAAATAGATTGTCAATTAAAATGAAATGAATTTTTAATCAGAGTAAATGAAATTTTAACCACATTAAATGAATTTTCAACATACAGTTATAGGAAATGAAAAGTAGTTGAATTTTCATATACTGAGGTTGAAAATTCATTTACTAAAATTGAAAATTCATTTAATTTTTCGTTGAACATTTATTCAAATAAGGTACTAATTGTATAAAAATTCAACTAAAATTAAAGTTTCAACTACAGATATTTTTGTAGTTGATATTTGTACAGTTCGAAACTGTTGTCATTTGTTTGCAACATTTTGATACCTTCAGATTTTCTGTGTATGCATAATTTTTTGCATAGTGATCCATTATACAATTCATAATTTGGTGAAAAGAAAAAAATTTAGTTTAAACGAGGGAAATGTTAAAGAATCTGATCGACTGCTCCTATTTGAAACAACGTGACTCATTTTTGCGCATTGTCAGACGGGCGTCTGTCCAACTTGCAGCGCCTGACTTACGTCCGTCAGACAATGCGCAAAAATGAGTTACGTTGTTTCAAATAGGAGCAGTTGTGATGAGGAAAAAAAGAGAAAAATTCGGCAATTTACTGCTTATTTTAGTGGTGATTACGTATAAAGATTAAAAACAGATTTTCCAGGATGAAGAAAAGATAAAAATAATCGCAATTAATTTATAGATTTACGATAATACAAACATCATCCAAATCCAAAATTTCCATTCATATTGGAATCATATCATATCTTCAATCATTTCCAATCATATTCCATATCCTGATTCCATAACTAATTTTGGTTTTTCAGTCAGCTTCTCCATCTTGGGAGTTGGTGAGGCAATTGCCTGGACATCTCCTGCTCTAACGTACCTAACAAGCCAAGAATCAGAAATCCCAATAAAAATGGAACAACGAGCTTGGATGGCATCAATAAACAGCATTGGCACCATTATCGGTTACCTAATGATCTCCTTATTCATGGATCGTCTAGGTCGTAAATACGCGATGATGATATACGCCATTCCACAATGCATCTCCTGGATCATCATCATCTTCGGAAAAAATTTCACAGTTTTATGTATAGCAAGAGTAATTACTGGATGGGGTTATGCTGGAGCTCTCAGCTTGACAACTGTATACTTGGCAGAAATTACTGATAAGGAAGTCAGAGGCATGCTCACTGTCTTCTTAATTTTATCAGCCGATGCAGGGATCTTCATTGTGGGACTCACAGGAGCTTACTTATCTTATCAAAATATGAACCTGGTACTACTCATACCATCAGTGTTCTATCTTATTTCTCTACCCTTCATACCAGAATCTCCTTATTTTTACTTCATGAAAAATCGAGAAGAGGAAGGTGTCAAGACTCTGATGAAGTTAAGAGGAATGAAGAGACCAGAATCAGTAATGACTGAAGTCAATGAAATTAGAAAATTAACAAGACAATTCCAGGAGAACAAGAAGTGTAATTTCATGGAAATGTTTTCCTCTAGAAGCAACAGAAAAGCCTTGCTGATAGTCAGCTTTGGACATTTGACCTTTGTACTTTCTGGAAGCATTGTCTTGCTCACTTATACCCAAGAAATTTTTGGATACAGTGGATTTTCTCTGTCACCTGCACATTCTGCAGCATTATTGGCAGGTGTCAAGACAATCTCTGGCCTTGTGGCTACTCAGATGATAGATAAAGCTGGTAGGAGATTTTTCTTCCTACTTTCTGGAGTATCTTGTGGAATATCTTTGATGTTTGTTGGAATGTTCTTCTTCCTGAAGTTCCAAATGAAGATGGATGTTTCTGGTATCACGTGGATGCCACTTGTTGGTTTGTTAGGTTTTGAGATAGCATCTCCTTTGGGAATTAGTACTGTGCCTCATATATTATGTGGGGAGCTTTTTCCCATAAAGGTAAAACAGAGTGCTGTTGTTTTCGTTTATCTGATTACTCCTTTGTTGACATTTGGTACGAAATTGATGTTTCCATTGCTGAATGATGCAGCAGGAATTCATACGACTTTTTGGACGTTTGCTGCTTGTTGTCTTATTGGGACGTTTGTGGTTTTCTTTAATGCCCCAGAAACTAGGGGCAAAAGTCTGGACGAGATTCAGTCGATTTTGAATAAACAATGAAGTTTCATTTAGAACTATGATCAATTTTAGCGAGTTAAAAGCCGACCTCTTATATAAATCTTGATATAATTTAGAATTCGTTAAGGATCCTCTTTTTCTTATTAGTGAGAGAATAAATAAATTCAAATAAATAAAAAAATAATTTAAGAATAATTCAGTTCAAGAAATAATTAATTTCTTTACTTCCTCAAAGAATTGAGATTATAACGAAAATTACCTTATCCATCGTTTTCTAGAATTTAAAGAATTGGCAATTAAGAATTGGAATTAAGAAATTCATTTCAAGAATATAAAAGACATTTAAAAGAAGCACTTCCTTGTTATGTTTCGAGCATTGCGCTGTTGAGCTCACTTTTTATTATAACAATGTAGTTTCGATTGTTATAATTAGCAATTAACAATTTAAAAAACACATTTCAATTTTTACTATTTCCGCAATATTTTCTTAAGGAATTGGAGAAACCCGCACCATGGCCTTTTTAATGCAGAATTTTGAATAATAATTATAATAATTTAAATGTAATCGTCTCACTGTTAGTTTCTTGAAATTTCAGTCACTTTTCATTTATTGTGATTGAAAATTCATTTACTGCAGTTGAAATTTCATTTACTGTGATTGAAAATTCATTTGTTTTAGTTGGAATTTCATTTACTGTGATTGAAAAT
>JBAGKK010181855.1:0-23053 GCA_037177015.1 Euceroptres primus | reverse complement strand
ATATCTTAGACTGCGTGTATAGATCTGTACACTTTTCGTAGAGTCAACGTAAAATGATAAGGATTATTTTAAAACATCAATACTGAAGAGTTTCTCCATTGGAGGACGAAAGCTTTATTTAATAAATAAACGAAATACATGAACCAGTAGAACAAAAACTGTTACATCTATTAAAAGTCAGGAACGTTCAATGCATTTAAATTTGACCACCACATGACTAGAAAATCTAACCTTTTCGTATATCTGCTAACTTCAGATTATTTTCATAGTTTTGTTTGTAATTTACTTGTGTTTTCCGTTTTACCGAAGTACAAAAACGAAACGTGAAAATTTTTATTCTCAGTTATTTATAATTGAACAAGAAAGAAATAAGAAAATCATAAGTTTAGAGAAATTATTTGAAGTTTTTTTCCTGCGCGCGTGCGTATTTTACGCATCCTAACTTAACGTGAAAAGATCTGGACTATGTATGTATTTTATTTTAGTAGAAGACGCAGCTATGTTCAGTGCAAGCGAATGGAGTGTATTCAGAAACCATCAGAAACTCGTAGATGTACCGTTAGATACAAAATGAAATCAAGCATTGGTGTTTTTTAAGATTGAGTGGTCCGCGGTGAATGGTAAAAATGCATTTCGTAGTTATAGTGCGACAGTAAGACGAGAATGGAAAGTTTGGGACCCAGAGAAAAATTCGATGAGAAGAAAATATCGTGGCTGGCCGCGCGGTGTATAGTATAGGGATGGTATCGCCGTCCAAGGTCCAGCATCCGGAGCGAAAACAGCGGGAAAATAATACCAAGAAAACAGTCAGAAATTCTCGTACGTTATTCATATTTTTACATAAACTTTTACGCAATCGCCTCTCTACTAAAAATAGTCACAGAGCCTTCACGCCACCTGAGACCTAATATTTCATTTAGTTTTTCCGAACTTTCTAAATTGCTGCCTCTTTGTTGTCGGATTCTAAATTTCCTGGAAAGTATTGATAATAGTGTAAATATCATACTTAAATTAAATGCCTTACATTCAAGGCCATGCAGCTGAAATTTACTTCTTCAAATCTTCAAGTTTCCAAAGAATTTTTTATTTGTTTATTTTCCAAAGAATTTTTTTCTGTTAATTGAACATTATTAATTATTCATTGTAATAACATTATAGAAAGTAGTAATAGTAATAAAGAAGTTAATTTTGGTCGAAATTCCAAAAAGATGCAATGAAATGCAATATTTGTTGGTTAGGTTTCTTTCATTTTGCTAGCAAAGCTGGCAAATTAGACGAAATTATTTATGTATTTCGTAAAATTGGACTACAACTTATAAGGGATTCATTAAAATTTTTAGATAGAAAGAAAAATCAAGCGTTTGCTTAATATTTGGCTTCAAAACATTTGACAAAAATAGGAAGAATTGTCAAATTCTGTTACATGTATTTTAATTAGTAATCTCAAATTTCTCGCAAAAATATAGAATATGGTATAATTTTTTATTTACAGTAACTCAATCACAGAAAGTATCTAACCCTAAGGTACTGGAAAAAAAGACTTTTTACTTGGATATTAAGAATCATGCCCTCTCAGCAAAGCTAGAGGCAAAAATCAAAGAACTCGGAGGGGTAAGTAAAAATTAAGACATTTTCTCTTTATCTAGAAAAAATCTTTTAAAGGTGCTGCAGGTTTAATTTGAATAATCAAGAAAATAATTTACATAGCATGTTTAGAAATTATTATGATGTAGTTTTCTCCTTGAAATTTGTTTTCTAATAGGTTTGAAATTATTTTATTAAATTAAACAGCAAAATAGAAAATATAAATAGAATCTAATAACTTAATATGTTTTTCAAAGTTCTCTTCCAGTTAGTCTTACATGGATTCTATTTTCAACTCTCACCAATGTTACGTAATTTATGAACAGTCTCTAATTAAAGTTACCAGAATGAAAAAATGAAGACCTGATACTGAAGAAATGAAGACATAATAATCAGCTTGAAAAGAAATTTGGTAAATAAGTGTCAAAAACAGAATCTCATATAGTTTAAATACTCAACTTTTATTTATTAAATCGGTTTTTAGAAATTTAAAACTTGAGAATACCAATTTATTTTACGCTAGAAAAAAACATTTCCACTTGTTATGCGACCAAACTTTTGACTCTTATTCTTTTCCAGTTTCATTTTTTCAAGTTGGAGACGTCATATTTGTTCCTAAAGTATATCTTCAAAAAAAAGCAAGCCCACATTCCCGCCTTTTCCCGTTTCTGTTATGCTTCCCTTGTCGTAACTTCTTTCAGATTTTGCCGCCCAACTTTTTAATTTTAATTTTTTGAAGCAGTTAGATTTTGAGTTTGATCGCAGTTCTGAAATCTCGCAACGAGAACTTCGGGGTGAATGTCCAACTAGTTGAACTCGAGAGTATCCCGCTAAATTTAATCGCAACTCTGGGCGAAAGAAGGCGAATGGACTATAGATTTGTGCCCAGACTCGCGTCGCTGTTGCTACGCTGCGGGGGCTCCGCCCTAAATTCCAAAGTCACGCGTACTTCACCGCATGTGATGTGAAAACGCTCGATAAAATGCCTGGAAAATCGCAGGGAAATTGGGTTCTCGTCACGGTAGAACGTTTTCCGGTCATGATAAACAAATTGGAGATTATCGGAGAAATGTCCAGTGCCACCTTGTGATCGGTGTCAGAAGCTGCAAAATGAGTCAATTATTTTTCAACTTTGAAAACGATTTTCTTATTTTTGGAAATCAGTCACCTTCTTTGGGGACTGTACTTTCTCTTTTGATACTTCACTTTAAAAAAATTAATTTTGAAGAGTTCACTTTTGTTTTGCTAACGACGTTTAGTTTAGGTCTCTTTTGTTACAATTTTATAAAATCTATTATTTTCAAGTTATTTAGTTCTATTTTAAAGTTAAAGTTTCAGAAAGAATTTGCACCTGATTTCAAAGATCCAAATATTTGAAGAATAATGCTTTTCAAGCAACTTTCAAATTCTACTATTTTCAAGTTATTATATACTATTAGTTCTATTTTAACTTTAAAGTTTGAGAAAGAATTTGCTCCTGATTTCAAAGATCCAAATATTTGAAGATTTAGTGCTTTTCAAGCAAAGTTCAAAGCAGTTGAAAGATTTTTAAATCTCTGATATAATAAAAATCTCTAATTTTAAAGGAAACACAGTTTAAAAGCGGTCAGATTGGAAACTGCACAATTAAAAGAAGATTCAATCAAGAATCAAGTCTCCAATATTCATAATTAGACTGCTTTTTATTTACTTTCACTATAATATTTAATAAAAATGAATTTCGAAAATAAAGTACACAAATTCTTAATGCAATTTTTGGAGTTTTCAAATTTGGAGCAATTTTAAAAGCTTTTAAATTGAATAAAAACCCTTACCAACAATTTGAAAAGGATTTAATTTAAAAAACTTGAAATGTAATAATTTTAAAAATACTAAACAAAAACAGGTTTAAATTTTGAACATCAAACTTTAAACGTTTCTAATTTGCCTGATATTTTTCCCAAACATTTTTATAAATTCCTTCGCACTGAATTTATCAAAAAATAAGAAAAAGACAATTTAAAAAAATTGTAACAACATTGACAAGTTGAGTGGAAATATTTCCCCTGAATTTCTCATTCCGGTCACCAAACACGGAAATATTTCCAAAAACTACTGTTGACAAACAAAATCAACAGACATTGAGCGCCATCTTGTCGACATTTTGAAAACTACAATTGTCGCCTGAGAGTTCCGGTTTTTTCGACCCTATCTTTTTTTAGAAAATAAAAAATGAGATAAACCTTCGGAAAATGATTTTCCCGCCGGTAGACCCACGCGATCTTTGTGTTTTTCTCTACAGAAAAGCGATGGAAGCCGAGCGCCGCCTCTAGGCTCGTGAAGCAAGCTGTTAACGGCGAATGGCCATTTTGTATGTGACAGTTTTTCGAGGTCCGTGCGTCTCGCCCTCTTCCGCGTGGATTTTCTTGTGGAAAAACATGTTCCCCAAATCTCAAGTGCTTTCTACCGCCTTCTGGAGTTCAAGCCGGATTATGTGACTCTCCAGAATCAAGAAAATCGACCGGAAAGTGTAAAATACTCATCGCGGGTGTTGTGCAAAGGTTTCGAGTATCATAGCGCTTGACAGTAGCCTACCAACGAAGAGTCTTCCCAGTTCGAGTAAGTTCACGACGACAACGCCCGCTTTTAGTTTCATTTTTCCAACGTTGCGGGTGTCTTTTTCAATTTCGTCACCATGTGTTTCTTCCGGAGTTTTGGTCGACTTTCAGAGCATCTTCGACAGGCATGTGTGCGAGTATAATTAGAACGCAGGGACAACAATGCGACGACCATTGTTGTGCGGCTCCCGAACAAACATCGCCGCCCGACGACAACTCTGAGGCTACAATTCTATTGCTTCACGCTCTTCTCTAACACGAGCTCGCACACTCGAATTACCTTTCTTGCTAAGTCACAAAATCGCCCTCAACAGCATCAGCGTAATTTAACCTAAATTCAAACTCCCTTTGCCCGCCTGACTCCCCTCTGGTGTTTGATTCTCAGTCTATCAGGGAGAGAGAGAGTATCTATAAAGGATTTGCTTTTTTGCACTCACGTGTGTTTCCTTGAGCTCGCCTCGGAAATTATTTCTCTTTCTCCTGTTCTTGGTTTATTTTACGTTACGTGGCTTTGATTACTAAACCGCAAGCATGCGCCACCTACTCTAAATGCACCGATGGACTACTTTCGCCTCGACAATTCTTGCACTCGTTTATACTCAAAATATGCAACGTATTTAGTTTTTTAGCTTGTTGAGCGATTGCAAGTGATCATTCAAGTTTCGGTTTATGTTCGAGATATGTTTTAATTCTGTTCCGAAATTCAAGCCTCTGATTTGTTTTGATTGAGTTTGACTTTTTGAATCAGCTGGTGTTTGACAGAAAGTGGAAATAGAAAATAGAGAATTTAATAACTTTATTTAGGTCGAAGCTGAATTCCTTTTTTATTGATTTCTAGTTGGTGAGAGAGTAAAAAAAAGTGAGAATTGTGAAATAGATACGAAGTGAAATCGATAGAAAATTGTTTATAAAAAATTGTTATTACCACCACTGTTTCAATTTGCATTTTTCCAGGAAACATTTCATTTTTCTGAGTAGAACTTTGCTCTCTTTATGAGCAAAATTTTAGATTGAAGTCAGTTGATGTTATATTCTTTTTTAAATTCTTCCCTTTAAATTTCAACATTGTTTATTTTTAAATTAAAAACCTAACCTCACTTTTTATGACAAACACTGCAACTCTTTCACGTTTGCTAAATGTCATAAAGGAATTTCTCTGCACATTAAGCAGATAAAAATTCATAAGGTATGTATTTTAAATCTTCCTTTTTTTTCTCTTTGCAGAAGGTTGAAGTATTTTTAGTACGGAACGTCGATATTGTGATTAGCGACCGAGTCGATAAGACTGGACAGACAAATTCAGATAAACGCAAATGGGGCTACGCCAGTGGAGGGAGCGGGGGGCCCCCCTCGCTGCGGAGCTTAGAGGCCCCAACTCCAACGCCGACTCCCCCCACGCCATACTTAAATGCTGATGGTCCCCTTTCGAACTCGACGAATCTACGGGGTCAAACTACCCAAAGAACAGTAAGTATTCTCCCTTTTATAAATCCAATTTGTCCCTTGTTTCTTTACAAATCTACTAGTTACTGAAATAACTACTAATAGTTACTGAAATCTACTATTACTGAATCAATATTTTTTAGTTTTTTACTGAGTTCACTAACAAAGATTTTTTATTTTTTTACCCAGAAATCGCGAGCGGATGCAATGTTGGAGCGTGCTCTGACACAGCCACAGCAGTGTTCCGTGGATCCACTTAAAAACGCCCAAACTTGGAATATTCCCATTTGGGCCCCTGAAAAACTCCAAGCGTGGCTCGATAAAATATACTTGTCTCACAAGGGCACAAGTAATCTCAAGCAGAGTAAGCAACTTGCTCCAGCCAAGAATTTAAAGGTCAAAAACTTGAAAGCACCTTACATCAAGTTTGAATCTTATCACAGGTGAATATCCAAGATGGGGTTCTTTTCCGTATATTTAAAATTTCGATTCCTTAGTTAATTCTCGATTCCTAATTTGAACGGTATTAAAATTTCTTTTACAGGGATACAAGGCCTGTTTTTATAGAGTTGCAATCTTGGCCAACTATAAACTTTGACAGTGAACCAGGTTCCTGTCCGTTTGGTGTCAAGCGACGACAGAAAAAAGAGACTGTTGTAAGCAAAGAAACTAAGGAAAACTGGGAGGCTACGAACGTTGTAAACAAGGAAAAGAGCAAAGAAATGACACGTAGGCCTCGTGCAACAGCAACTCGTGCTCGCAGGGCGGAACAACTAGTTGCTGGCTACTGCGAAATTTGCCGCTCCGAGTACAGGGACTTGACGAAGCACTTGCAGAGTGATCAACATGTTAACTTTGTTCAAAATGACGATAATTTTTTGTCCTTGGATACGCTTATTAGCACCGGCGCAAGTGTCGAGGCGTTTTTAAAGCTCAATACTACGAACGATGTTAGGTAAGTTATTGTAATTCCACTTTTGTCAAATATGGAACTTTTCAAGTGTTTAACTTTTTTGCAGAAAGGACTGCAGCCTCTTCCCGAACGGTGATGACAGTCTTCGCGACGCAGTGTTGTCAGAGAAGGTTAACAAGACACCGAAAGCAGACTTGGACAATTTCGGTGTCGAGGAGATCAAAATGGTACAGTGCAATGGTGCGCGAAGGAATCTGAATTTGAAACTTAGCTCCCCGCACAACTTGCGAACCCGTACAAAACACGAGAGTGGACATTTGCTGAGATCAAAAGGTAGACCTTGGCATGAAGTTGAGAAGAGTAGTAATGAGAAAGTATACGACAAGTTCGAGGGTTTTACGATTAAGAAGCGCGCGAAGGGAACGATCTGGATCGAGGAGGATGACCCAGAGGACAAGTCCGAGAATTTGAAAGAGGTGGATGAGTGCAATGAAAAGGTAATACTAGGTATTGAACCTGAATTTAAGAGTCATCGCAAAAGCAACGGACACTCCGAATCGAATAATTTCATCGGGAGGGACTCGAAGCTAAGCAACGACGTTTCTCAGAACAATCTTATTCCAGATCTCGATAGCAAGAGGAACAAGGACTCGAGTCCTAGGATGAACGGTCATGAGCCGAATGAGAATGAATCCCAGAACGCCAAGAAAGACACTTCGATTAAAAATTCTTCGGTTAAGGATTCTCCGATTAAAGACTTTGCGATTAAAGACTCTTCTGTTAAGGATGTAAACGGTGAAACTGAAAAGTATTTGAGTAAAGAAGACAAGAATGAAGTTGACGTTTCTTCCAACGATGAAGAGGAAAAGGAATGTCGGGGTTTCAAGACGCCGAGTAAGATTGAGAAAGAAGTTAAAGATGAGAAGCCGAAGAGTATCAGACTGGCAAGGAGAGGAGGCAGAAGTTGCAGGGGTCGTCAGAGGCTCTCGGTCGAAGAGAGATTGATTGAGGACAATCGAGCCTACTACAAGGTCGAAGTTCTCGGAAGTAAGTTGAGGTCAAGTGTGATTCCGCCCAGTTTACCCCCGATTGTTCCTGCAAAGGAAGTCTGCGAGGAAGAAAAAGTGAAGAAAGACGAGGGTCCATCGAGTGAGAAACCGGTTGTGGTGCGCTTCAAGCGCGTTCGGAAGTCGGAGCTTTCTTTGCTCAGTGATGAAGCAGAGTCTTTCATGTTTGGAGAGCCGAGGCGGGACGATTCCAGCGATACGAGCGAGGGTGACCAAAGCAGCGTTTTACCAAAAGACAGCGAAAGTGAGCGAGATGACACGTTGAACTCTATCACTCTCAGTTCGCCTGGCAACTCGAGTCCGGTGAAGCAGGAAGTCACCGATGATTCACAGGATTCTGGGCATCTAGGTCGAGCGAGGAAGAAGAGGCGAACGCAAGCGGAGGCGTTGATCAAGGACAACGCGGATTATTACAAGTTTGAAACGCCCGGAAGTAGATTGAGGTACCAAGCACCTCTGACGGGTATCGAGGACTCGGGGAACGAAAAGACGGATGAGTATCAAGATCAAGAGGAACCTGTTGATAGACTCCTACCCTCGAAACCTTCACCGGAGATCGAGAAAATGCAGTTTTCCTTCGAAGCAATTCCGAAATCCGAACCGTGGTACCAGACGTATCAACGACAGGATGAAGGAGAGGAATTCTGGCATTATTTTAGCGAATCAAATGTTCAGAAGCCATTTTTGTTACCTTATGAGATCGAGAACTTCCATGAGACTCTGATGAAGAGGTTGCAGAGGTGCGATGGGAGAAAGAGAAGCCGAGGTCGGGGTTCGTACGTTGGACGATCGCCGAGGAAAAGTCCGAGATGCCATGCATCTACGTTGGCGATTATGTCAACTATTATCAGGAAGAGAGAACAGCAGCAGCAAACGCCGCAGATGAATGTCATTGAGGAAGAAAGTCATGCAAAGTCTGAAGGAAGTGCGAAGAAGGAGGTTAAACAGAAGTCTGATGTTGATGAGAATCTGAAGGAGATTGCGAAAAATATTGATGAGATGCTGTCTTCGAAAGAGTTGGAGGTATAGATTTTTTTTAGTTTGTATTTTTATTCTAGAGATTTTAATTCTACTTGCTTTCAGTTTGGAATTCTTTAAACTCAAGTTTAAAATCTTAAAGCTTTTAAGTTTGACTTTTTTAGAATTTAAACGGTTTATTTGATTTTGATTTTTACTTTTTAAAATTTAGATATTTTTTTATTAATGTAAGACCAAAGGGTCATTCCAGAATAGATCGTCTGATAGTCGTTGTGACCTATTTTCAAAAAAAAAAAATTAACAATATATGGGTCGTTGCCAAAAAAAGTTGTGAAATTTGGCTTACCGATTTTTTGAGGAAAAAAAACTAGCTAAAGCTAAACTTAACTAACTTTGAACTAGCGAAAGTATTTTTTTTTCCATTAATTGTGATCCAAAATAAAACGAAATAATAATTTAAGAGATAATGAATCATTTTTGTAGTGGAGATAAAAAATTTACATGTTAGGAAAGTTACCGAGTAGACATTCAATAAACGCAAAAAAATAAATTTAAAAATTATTTTTAAAATATTATGTAGAGTGGAGATAAATTTTAAAAGTATTGTTAAAATTTCTTTTTTCGTACTTTATTTGACTGTACCTCCAGATTTTCGATCATATTTTTTATTTAATTAACACTTTTTTAAAATAGGTTACAGAGCGGACATGAAACTTCAGGGACAGACTTCAGACTTCTAAACATTTATAAACGTCTTCAAATGTAAAACATTTATCACTATTCATAATTTTCAGATTCTTTAACTTAATAAAAATGACTGGGACAGTCAAAGTCATGTATGCCTTCCAGCGCAGAAGAAAAAAAAATTAACTTTCGCTATGGTTTCTTTGCGCAGGAAGGCATATATGACTTTAACTGTACGAGTATCAATCATTTATAAAATTTTGCTGTCATTATTTCGCAATTTTAGTTTGTGAATCTATACTTAGGGACAGGTTTCCGAGTGGACGTTTAGGGTATATTTTAATTTCTCATTTCTAAACAATGGCACCTAAAATTTTGAAAGTTTACCAAAAACTACTTTGATCTAAGTACTTTATCCCAGTGGTATTCAAAAAAATATATTAAATAATGAAAATGTGTAAAACTGTCAGGACTTGAATTTCACAACTTTTTGGCAACGACCCATATATTGTTTCTAAGTGTTATTAGGATTAAATTTTCCCATTTATATAAACTGATATTTGTTATTTTCACAAAAATCGTTTTTAAGTGTCGATGAATTGGATGAAAATGGCGCAAGCACCACATTACAAAATTCTCTTTATTTAAGTCAGTATACAAAATAATTTAATGATCTAAAAAATATATTGCGACTAAAGAATGATATTTTCACGAGATACCAATATTTTTTTATTTAAATATTGTTTTCAATATTTAAAATGGGTTTAAAATAGCCCCAAAAAAAACACCAAATTTTGGCACATTTAACCCTGTATTTCTCCGGTATTACTATTTCGAATATATTAAATTTACTTTTATATGAAACTTAAATTCCTAAAATTAATAAATTATTGCAGATCTTTAAAGAATTACGCACCTTTAAACTCAAAACTGGGTCTTGAAAATTCAAACTTCCTTCAAATGTGCCTTTTTCTTTTTATATCTCCTAAGAAGAAAAATTAAAACAACTCAAGCTTACAGAATATGTCATGTATTGTCGATATGTACACCTCAAATGCGAAAATTTGATGGGACCTTACTTGGTTATCAATTTATTTCACTTTAAAAATCATGCAAGGTTAACCCCATTTTAACCTGCACGATACGTAAACACAATGGAACTGAAATTAACCTATCAAATTAAATTATTCTCTTTTTAATTCAAAAATATTTTGAAAAAGATTTCTGTTTCTGAATGCGTCATAATATCTGCAGTTAAATGACAATAAAATTCATACAATAAACTAAGAATTTAAATTAAGAAAATTATCTAGCGCAATAATAATACTGATATTTTCATTTTCTACAATTAACAATGTTTATAATTTGGTACTTACTGAAATTTCTACTTAAATATAAAATAAATATTTCTCATAACTCGGAAAAATTTAATAAAAAGAATTTAATTTAGAAAAAACTTTCTAATATTATAAAATATTTTTGAATAAAAAAGAGAACAAGCTAATTTGATAGACTAACTTCAGTTCTATTGTGTTTATATCGTGCAGGTTAAAAATGGTGTTAACTTTGCATGATTTTTAAAGTGAAATAAATTGATAACCAAGCAAGGTCCCATTGGAGCTACCCATATTGACAATGCATGTCATGTTCTGTAAGTCTGACTTATTTTAATTTTTCTTCTTGGAAGATATGAAGAGAAAAAAGGTACATTTGAAGGAAGTTTGAATTTTCAAGACCCAGTTTTGAGCTTACAGGTGCGTAATACTACTAATACTAATAGCAATATGGAAGAAATCCACGGTTGAATATGCCAAAATTTGGTGTTCTTTTGGTCTACTTTAAACCCTTTTTTAATATTGAAAATAATATTTAAATAAATAAATATTGGTTTTTCTTGAAAATATAATCCTTGAGTCGCAATATCTTTTTTAGATCATTATATTATTTTGTATATTGACTTAAATAAAGAGAATTTTGAAATGTGGTGCATGCGCCATTTTCATCCTACTCATCGACATTTAAAAACGATTTTTGTGAAAAGAACAAGATATCAGTTTATATAAGTGGGAAAATTTAATCTTAGTAACACCCCGAAACAATATATATCGTTAAAAATTTTGTTTGACAATAGATCGCAACAGCTATTAGACGATCTATTCTGGAATGATCCCAGATTTAAAACTCTGGTCATACTTTTTTAAAATAAATTTTTAATAAATATTTTGTTTTTGAATTCCAGCTGGTGGGAGAAGTCGATCTTTTCGAGGAGGATTTTCTCTCAAACGCAGACGACACGACCGTGGAGGAAACTCAGTTACCAAAAGGCGCACCAGTGAATTTACTAGAATTACTCGAAAACTGCCATGAGCTCGTGCCGTGTCTCGAAAACTCGTCCTGTGCCAGTTCCGACTGCGGCGATGGAAACAGCGAATCGCCTCTGAAGCGACGAAAACGAAGGAAAAACAGGACTGGCTGGCCAGGAAATAAACTCCGTCGAAAGCTGCACAATAAGCAAATGGCAGCCTACGAAAATGAAAAAAGGGCCGAGACAACCTCGCAACTATCATCAGTAAAAGAAGAAACTTGCGACAGACTTCAGGCTCCAAGCAGCGAGAGTCAGAGCGAAAAAGAAGTCAAGAACCCAGAAAAACGTGCTTCCAAATCATCCGGTTCGTGTTCACTAGGAGACTGTGGAGAAAGTAGTAACCCTTCAGCTGACACTCCAGATCAAACAAGTCAAAGTTCGGAAGGCTCCAAATCCGGAAAATCCTCCAAGGACAAAGAAACATCGGAGAGCGATGAATGTTCCTCGAAAGGGAAAAAGGAAACTTCGTCGGAAACCGACGAAATTTCATCGACAGGGGATTCCTCGAAGAGTCGGAAAGAGGCATCGTCTGAAAGCGAGGCGCTCCTGTCTAAGAAGGATTCGTTGAAGATGAAGAAGGAAACTTCATCCGAGACTGAGGAAATGTCTTCAAAGAGGGACTCCTCGCAGACCTCTGAAGGCTCTTCGGGAATCGACGAGAATGTGAAAACAGGGAATAAAAAGCGTCACCGTCTGCCAACCTCGTCCTCGGATAGGGAAGGTCTCTCGAGGAGAGTAATGAGGAATAATGTCACCCCCAGAAAACGCAATATGACGAAGGCTCTGATTCGAAGTCGGAGTCGTCGCAGAACTGCCGGGTCTTCCGAAACGCGCGTCCTCACTTTTAAGACAAAGTGCGTTTCGAGAAGGAGGCAGATGCGATCTAGAAAGCGACCTGGGAGAGGAAGGACGTCTTCGCCCTCGGTTCTCGAGGATGAAAACTGTAAGAAGAATTCGTATGTAAATATCTCACCGAGGACAAGGTTGAGGAGGGTGAGAGGAGGCCTCTCGTCGGATCATGGTGATGTCGACTGCCCACTCTCGGAACGGGTCAACTCGCCGGTCGTGGCGCCAACAGATTTGCAAAATAGGCGTTCGAGCATCGAGTTCCAACCCGTTGTAAGAGTGATGAAGATCGAAGATCAAGTCGACAGAGACCATAGTATTCTTTCAGTCGCGGTAGCAAGTAATCGAAGATTAAGAAGTTCCAGTTCCTCAAAGTCAAGTCAACCCCCGAAGAAAAGATTTAAAGGTGGAAGGGGACATTTCAGTCGGTGGCTGAAAACTAGTTGAGAACGTCGAAAACAAAAAAGTGTACCTCGGATGGATTCCGGATAATTAAATTACCCCGACTGACTCTAAATTCGGAATCGTCCGCGCGTGTACATTATTGTACAAATGGTATTTGTGTATCTTTAGTATTTAATACCGCTGACACCATAGTTTAGTGATATTATAATTATTAGGGGAGAGCAGGAGTTAATTCAAATAATTTTTACGAATTTTATAAATTCTTTGAAAGAGTCAAAATAGAGGAAATTGCTTTTTTAAAAATGATAATCGATTGGAAATATGTATTTATTATGTTTTAGTATTTAACATCTTTAAATCATTTGCTGATTATTTTTAACAGGATGATAAATATAAACCAGTCGGATTTGCCCTGCTCTCGCTTATATAATGGCGATTGATTATAATTCTAGACCTTCTGGGCGGTGTAGATGAAAATCGCTGAACTGTACATTCTTTAGATGCGGTCTTCGCGTTCTTTGAACTCACTTTCCTTTTCTTTGTTTTTATTATTCTCTTTTTGAAACATTGTAGCGCGAGCTGCGAAAGTGAATTGTCTTACATACTACATGGATTTTTAAGTAGATGGTCTTCAGCGTTTGAAGTAATTCATGAGGTTTTTTTTTTTTTTTGCGAAATTAGGAATTGCAACCATTCTTTTATTGGAGGTTTTTTTCTAGGTACGCAAGACTACATTCAGCTTTACGATAGAGTAATCATTTCTTTTCTTATAGTACACATAATGTATGTAATATTCTATTTTAAATCCATGTAAGGAAGCACCTCTTATTTGAAACAAAGGATACTGTAAGTTCATGAGTTCGAAAGAGAAATTATTATTAAAAAGAGTACGAATTTTCCATAAATATTCTTATCATTCAGATATACCTTCTTTTTTCTTACCAAATTTTTGGATAAAATGAAAAGGATGTCTAAAATAAATTTGAATTTTGGTAATAAATTTATGATACTTTATTACTGTAAAGTTTATGTACACATTTTATTATTCTACATTGAGAAAATTAAGTCAGGCCTTCTCGTTCTTTGAATGATTTCTTCAGTTCCATCATTTTCTTCTGCTTTCTTTTCTGATCCAACCTACTTTTGTCCATCAAGTTTTTCCTTTGATTCTCAAGAGAATTTTCCCCATTCAACAAATTATCCAATCTGTTAATCATATTTTCTCGGGCTCTCTTTTGATTAGTATGTTGACTTCTAGTTTCGTGGCATTTTACCACTATGCCTGTAGGTTTATGCTTTAAAACAACACAATTTGACGTTTTGTTTGTCGACTGCCCTCCTGGACCACTTCCTCGAACAAATTGTACTTCCAGATCTTTTTCATCAAGTATTGGTACTTTTGAGAAATCCAAGTCCTGTTTAAAAGATTTGAAACGAAGCTGAGTGAAATTTACATTTTTCTGGCGATAAACAAGTGGACTTGAAAAACTCGAACTTCTTATAAATGTATGATGAAGAGCTCTGTTAAATTGCAGGGATAAATACTGTATCAATTTTGGTAGTTTAGAAGACATGACTAAGTTTTTAAACTACGCTCTTCTTTTGCAAGAGAGCATACCCCTTCTGAAAAGAATAAATGAATATTGAAGGTAGCAATAATTAGACAGTTTGGAACGAATTACGCATGTAGGGGATATTCATACTAGTAGAGAATGTGTTTATAATTTATTTTGGACTCAGAGAGACTTAAACAATCTTAAATATGAGAATGCAATTGAAAGGTTACATTTTTTGAGGTTAGGGACACTTGGAAAACCTGATTAAGTAAATAAAATAGGATTGAAATTACCTGTAATTGGAAATCGATACTTTGTTGGTCGCCCAAACCTTTATTTTCTCTAAAAGTTCTCCTGACTCGAGCCTGAAAATACTTTTTGTCTGTGTATTTCAGGTCTTGCCCATAACGCAAGATATTTTTGTAAAGCCGCAAAATTTCTATCCTCATCGTTTTCTTTGCGAAATTACTACTCGAGACTAAATCCAAAAGAGAGGATCAATCTAGAGAGAAATTAGAGTTTTAAAAAAACCAATAAAATCTTAAAAACATTGCACACATATTATAACACCGTCAGTTTACGAAATCAAAATTCTAGTGAGGCCATGCGCTAATTTCGTGCGGTGTGAGGACGAAAAATTTTGGATTTCCAGTAAAATATTGCAGTATTTGGTAAAATAATTAGGTGCAAGTTATTTTAATTGTTTCTATCTAAAAATTATATTTACTCTTCATTTTATCTGCTGGTCTTCTGGAATCGCAGAGAAATTCTCCAATTTTGAGGTTATATTCGGTATTCAACCTTTCAACGGAAATTTAAAAAAGGTATGTAGTTTTTAGATGTGCATTCGTGAAGAAAATTTAATTTTCTTAATTACAAGTTGATTTTTAAATTAAAATTGTTATAAAAGAGGATTATTTTCGTGAAAATTTAGAAGATATTTGAAAATTTCCACGATGGCTCTAGAAAAATCGAAACAGCCTCCATTTTGTTGTATCGATCTTCTCCGTTTGTTTGTAGCTGATTTCATGCCAGTCGCGTTTCTCCCCTTTTGTCGTACGGGATCAGCCGTTGTCCGTGTCCACAAGTTGCTCGTCTATCCCTCCCCATCGATCAAAAACTGTTAGTTTTCTAGTGTAAAAATCATCTTTGAGTGCGTCTGATCCAGAGGAAAAACAGGAACCACTTCTCGGTGAGTAGGAAAACATATTTTTCACAATTCGATGCCCAACTCTGACCCAAAGAGAAGTCGATATTCATGCGCTCCTCGGTTTCCCACTTTCGTGAAAACGACACCTCAAGGGTTTTCGAGAGGTTTCTCGTTTGTGCGGTCAAAAAGGCAAAAATATATTCCGCGTCTTTTTCCGGTTCAGTGCTTTTTAATTTTTTAAAACTGGCGTGTTTAGTCGTTTGGCATTTCTGGCATGTTCAGAAAGAGGATACGTCACTTTCCGTTGATAAAAGCCCTATCGCTGACATTGTCTTTAGATACCAACGATTTTTAGAATATTGCAATTTCTCTAACACTCGACTGTCTTTAGCTTAATTTTTTTATTAAACCTAGCAGTTTCGTGATTAGTTTTTATTTTCTGGAGATGATAATCTGTTTTTGGAACAAGCTTTATCTTTTGTGGGAGTGATAGGGTTTTTAGAAGCTATCGTTTTATGAACGTTTTAAACATATTTTCTTTATTGGGTGGTGAAGGAATTTTCCTTTTGAATTTGGGGATTTTTCTTTTGATGTCAAAACAACTGTCGGGTAAGGAAAAATAAAAATTGGAGGTATAGCCGATAAACTCGCAGCTGAGCAAATAAAACGAATTAATTTTTGTTTTGCAACTCTGAGATTTAGAGTGAACATTTAAAAATTAAAGAAACTACTCAAATTTTATTTCAGCTGGATGAAAAGACAAAAAATAATTTTTTTCCGAAATTGTTTGACTATTTTTTGGAAAAAAGTTGTTTCACTTAAAACTGTTGGATTTTGATTCTAAAACGATTTTTACCGTAATACGAAAATATAATGTGCCTGAAGTTCTGAACGTTCAAATGAACGAAATTCTTATTTGATTTCATTTTAAACTCAAATTTGTTCTAAAATATTGGTATATTAATAAAGAAACTATTGTAATAATAAAAAAGTTCATGATTCTTCTTTTTATTTTGTAGCTGAAACAATATTTCAAGATAAAATTTTAGTTATGAAAAAAATTTTCGTTCGTTTGAACGTTCAGAACTTCAGCTACATAAAATATAAATAAAATGTTAACATACAAAATGAAAGACATTGTTACACAACATTACATTGTATTGCAATATGAAAAATGTCGAGGTTGATAGCATTAACTGTTAACCGTTTTTAAAAGCCGTTTATCTCAGATAAATTTCGCATCACAATAGTGAATCATTCATGACGATTAATTCTGATACTTTTACTCATCCGTGGTTTACCAGAAGGCTTACGTCCAAACACACGTTTAACAGCGAATTATAAATCATTCCCAGTTACAATTACATATCCTTGCTAACCAAACTATTTCCTTTGATGCTGTGGACAAAAAATTCAATTTTATTTTGAATTTAAAAAACTATACTCATCTGAATGCGCTTTTTGAAACTTTTCTTATTTATTGATTAATGGGTTGGCCTTGTTTTACAGTATTGTACACTCATCGGTTTCAAAGTCCGTAATGACTGAATTGTCTAAATCTTTTGGTATCAAAACTGCGTTGCATGGTTCAACTAAAACAATGTCAATCAAGTGAAAGTTTGCTGAACCACTGAGAAACGAGTAGCAATATGTACATATTCTACCGGTATAAATACGTATTTAGTGTTTCCTAAGTGAACACTGTTAAATTCGAGAGAGTCAATCTTATTAACTTTCCTGCCATTTTCCTTTATTGGAAAATAAGTAAGGGAAATAAGATTCTGCGAATCTCTAAATTATTAATAATTATCCTTTCACTCTCCCAGCTTCTTAGCTCACAGGTTTCGTGTTTAGGAAAGTTTCATAATTTAATTCAATAAGATAACATTTTTATCTTATAGGATAATAATTGAATATAATTGAATTGCAAATTAGAAATTAGGCGATAATTCATTTTATTAAAATTAATTGAATGCAAATTTGTTTCAGTCTATGTGAATTTGCTCATTGTCAGCAAAAATCCATAGAGGAATTCCCTACAGGATTCGCAACTACATATCATAAGTCGTAACCACTTTGTGCTGGAGTGTCCTTGAACTGATCAGATGGTCATTTAATAGGGCTTTATTCTTCAGTCACTTATTTTTATTGCTGTAGAGTTTGCACTCCATGTGCTCGACTATAAATAGTAGTTTGATCTCGAGGCACACTTCGTTTATCGTGAATAAAAAGTAAAACTAAAAAAAAACACCCTCAAACAAAAAAAAATGGAGGTTTTCTCAAGGTCATTTCTAAAAGGACAATTTGTCATTTGATAAGAATCTTCTCACACTATAATCGGTTAGTTAAAACCCATTAATCTCCTAATTAATCAGATCGTCCCCTTTCAGCGGAAATGTTAAATTGGTGTAATACATTTTTAATTGAGTTTCCGATTCACTTAAAAGATAGTACAACACTCTTCTTTATTCGACTTAATACTCGCAATTTTATTATTTTCTAAATTAATTTCTTTAAACAAATTTAAAATTATTAAATATAATATTATGATTGTTTATTTGTAGGTAGAAATTTGTATCATAAATAATTTTTGTTAATGTGGACTAGAATTAAAAATTTCTTCTTAAGATTGAAGCAAGTTATAAATATTCTACTGGGAGAATCCAATTTAAAAATCAAATTGTAAAATAGTGTGTGCAGTTCATTTTGATTTGATTCTCGTTTGTTTGAAGCAGTCTCAATTGAATCAATTGCCTGAACTTGGGGTGACGCTTTTCTACTTGTATTGCCTCGGTTATTTATTTTCCATTGTCTCGGTTATTTATTTTCCATTTAGAATCCTTGATATTCTAAATTATTCCCAATTGGTAATTAAAAATTGCTTAGTTTGTAATTAATTATTATTAAATGAGCAAAAGTTGATTAGATCTCTCCATGAAAGTCATAAATGAGGGTTGAGACTTTGCAATTGACTAATTAAAAGATCACCGTAAAAATAGTCTCGCTTGGAAGTCGTCGCTCATGGTTCAAAGGTTGTTAACGTGGAAAATGAAGGCATTATTGCGTGTGAGAAATCTTTTATGAATGTTCATCGGCGCATCCTAAAGTAGCCACCTCATTGAATGCAAAATATTCTTCTTCCACTTTTCACCATCGGAAAATAGAGTTTCTCTTCTTTTTCACTTTCAGGGAGAACAAGTTGAAAGAGAAAAAAAAAAAGAATTTTGTAATACAAGATTTATTTTTATAGTATTTTTTAGTGGTATCTTTTTTTAGAATGCTCTTTGATTTTCTTAACAATTCTTATCATCTATCATCTCAATGACTTGTTGATAAGGGGAAGAGATGTGAAAAAGAGATAATACTGTTGCTACCTCAAAATCTTTTTATAATTTTCTTTGAATACTTTTTTCAGATTATATATTTAATTTCAGAAATGCAGATTAATTTAAATAATTATTTTGGACTGACTAATTATATTGGATTGAATAATTTAATTTATAATTTATTTAAGTTTATTTTGTTTGGTTCGTAAACTAATGATCCTTTCCTTGAAAAGAAACTGAAGTTCTTGCTTTGAATTATGTGGTACAAATTGACCAGACCAGACGATATATTTTATTATCTGAATGTTTTTTATTGCGGTGTAGTAAAAAATACCAGGAGGCCACAAATTGCAGTCGTTTATTTATCAAGACCTTTCTTCCTTCAATTTTATATCTCTATCCATTAAAACGAATATAAAATGATATGAAAAGTTTTAATTTAAAAATTGAATTTTTAAAGTCAAACTATATGCTCATCTTCTAATCTAATCATCCCCATTTTGTCGAGATGCGAATTTCTCTGAGTTTCTCTTTTTCTGCATCTGGACTCTGTGCTTTCACATTTTCCAGACTTGAGTGTCTGTGTTTCAGGAATCCACTTAACGTGCATTTTATACTTTTTACGACTCATTTTATTACACGTTCTTCTTTTGAAGGGCCTTTAACCCTGAGCTGCTGATGAAATGAATTTATTGCCCTCTGTTCTTTTTTTTTTCATGCCTTCTTGTGAGTCAGCGCTTGTCCTGAGTAGATCTCATAATCCGGAATGATTTGTTTATATTGAAATTCTTTTTTTTTCTCTGCATAACGACAATCACTGTTTGTATGAGTTTTAAAACAGTTGTGTAATATCCCACGCACTCATCTCCAGATTTGCTGACTTTTTAGTCGCCAGTGAGTGCGACTGCTTAAAAATAGTTCTTGGACTTGAACTTTTTTGCTTATCTTGATTCATATATAACAATGTCGTCGCACTCTTTTCGCATGACTACTAATTAAGTTTCGAGTTCTATTTTATGATTCTCATTATAATGCGAATACAGTTACACGAGGGAGAATTAATTATTATAAAGTCGAGTGTCAATGGCCGAATCTTTAGATAAAAAGTAAATAAATGAATAATGATTTCAAATATTTTCATGAATCAGAATTGGATTTTACTTTCAAATTAGATTCAATTTAAAGTACTCAATGGCTTTTGAAAATTAAAATACTCAAACGGGATACTAAATATTTTTTTATTTCTTAAAAAAGAATAAAAATTTTCAATGACTTAGGCTCCTTTTTTTTATATAGTGATGATGTGGCTTTCTTGTTTTGGAAAGCGGAATAGGTGCGATCTCCTCACGTACTCACCTGCTTTTTCCATAACGAGCAAAGCTATTGGGCGGAAGCTTTCAAATTGACCGAAGGTCGACCTCGACGCGATCTTCGATCGACGGAATCGATAGATCCTTTCTGGTTAGTAGTATCGCGAATCTACTCGAGAACTCGAGGATTCGGAGAACTCACAATCAAATCATGTTTCGATAAAAGCATTCAAAATTCGCCAAAAAGTATTATAATAATAATTATTATTATTGTTAGAATAATAGAAGGCCAAGAGTTTGACGTTCAAGATTTAAAGTGCTGAAACTGAGAAACCGGATTTTCCTTTCAATGTAAAGTGTTAGTTCGTGTATCAGTTTTTGCTCTAGGATATTTCTGTGTTGTAACATTTGTCTGGTTTTTTAAAAGTGAACTTATTAAGTGTTCCCTTCAATGCAAAAAAAGCACCTGTTCACGTGTTTATTCCTGAGTAAAGAATACGAGATTGGGTGAGTTGAGTCAGAATGGTTTTTGTAAAGTCGTTTAGAAATAGTAAATAACATTATTTTAAATTATCTTTGATGGATTTTAATAGGCTCTTAATGTCAGTTGTGAAAAATTAATTAGTAGTGAAAGGTTTTTAAAAACTTTTTCTAGATATGAAACATTTGTAAGGAAATTCATATTGGGGTCAAGAACTTTTTGATTCATCGTAATTTATAAAAATTTATTTAAGATCAGAACTTAAATGAGTTGTATTTTAAATTTTCAGATAAAATTAAATAAAATAATTTATACTTTATTCTTTATACAAATATATTTCAATTATTTAGCTTAGATAATTGAAGTTTCATGTAAGAGAAGTTTTATTTCTGCTTTTTTTGTAATTAAATGAAATAAACAGAGCTCTCTTTGAAAATGATGCTTATGACATAAGAGCCGATATATTTCATGAAAACAAATGTCATTCACTTTGAAGATTGCCTGCTTAGGTTGCCAAAATCAGAGATTCACCTTATTTTTAGTGAGTTACAAACTAAACAAAATTCGGCATTCGGGCGATTGCCAAAAACATTTTTAAAATCAGTGGTTTTCTACATTTTTTTTTTCGATTAATGTTTTTTTTTTAAATATCTGATGTGAGTATAGTCTTAAAATTTTGACTTCGTTTAGAAGTTGTAAATTTAAAAAATGTATTAGTTATGTTTGCCAAAGTTTCGAAGGTTTTAATTTTATAACACAACTTTTTATCTTGTTTTGGCACTATTTGACGTGTGAGATTGATTTAGAAATACGATTTGAAGTTTTGGAAATTTTTGTTTTTGAAATGAAAATCTCTTGTCTAAAATTCTCAACTGTTTGACAGTCATCCATTGCAGACTCTATTTTGTCTCTCCAGATATATTAATTAATAAAACGTGTTTAATATTTTTAAAAAACTAATACACTCTCATAGTGATGAGAATGTAAAAATTGAGATGTAGATGCTGTCAATTTCCAACGCCTATAATATTAAATACATAAAAAATTAGAAGCAAATAAATTTTGTTTTTCGAAAAGTAAGAGATTTATTTCCAATAAATCAATTTTAATTTGTTCTGAATGATAAAGTTGATCACGCTGGCAAATAATATTTATTTGACATGAAAGTTTATTGACAACAAATGACATACATTCGCATTTCTATATTTTTCTTTTCAATAAATTTCAATTCACCCCACGCAATAAATTCAATATTAAGCTAAATCAATTTTTTCATTCTTCCATGAAATTTATTAACCCAGGGACGAATACAATTTATCTCAGATAAATAAATTAAAAGTGAAAGACTCGGGTATTTTCTTTAAAAGTAGTTTTAATTCTTGTTTAATTTCTCAAGCCTCGATGAATGAGACTAGGAGTTTATAAAAATGATTCGGTCCTTGGCAAACGTATTGCGGAAGTGGTCCTGAGAAGGACGAGTTTCAGTACAGTATTGTGGATTCTAGAATGAGAATGCATAATCACGACCGGTGATTTTTCATAGTATAAGTCTCGTGAGTCACTCTCGAGGACCTGAGAATTCAAGAATTTATTTCGAATTAGCGGTTTGTCAAACGTTTCGGTAGAAAGACTTCGATGATTAAGTAACTTTGGTCTAACGGATCAAGTCACTCAGTCTCGCAACCTTGCAATTTATTTTTTGTTGCTTAGTTTATTTTATTTATTTTTATCGATATATTATTGAGTTTCCCACAAAGTGTTCAACGCGAAATCCTTTAGTTGAATACGTCTGCTGGCCAAATATGTAAACCTGACGTCACACACTGACTCTGGTTGAGGACGCCCACCTTGTCTCTGTCTGTCTTGCTTACCTTTCTGTCTTTGACTATCTTCAAGCTCACATTGAGTAATTTTTTTTCTTTTTGCTTATTATCCATAATACCATCTTTCCGCATCGATGAAAGTGAAATCAAGCCAGATACTATCCTATCATCTACTGCAGATTAATCGTCGTTATTTCTCTCTATTCAGTGTCCACTCACTGCTTTTACAACTACGAAAATCAGTATCTGCATTCAGTATTGGAAGATTGCAGTATTCAAGGTGCTAAAAATATAGTCTGTAAATATTTATGCAATTTCTATTTGTCGCGTTGTGTGATTCATGTTGATTATTTTGCATTTTGCTGTTTATAAGGGCTGACAGAAAAAAGGTTTAAGGTTCAAGAGGATATGAGCGAGATGATTCTTTTCGATTTCTTGCGGAATATGTAAAATGTCAGGGATTTTTGGACGGTGGGAAATGTGGAAGAGTTGGGGATTTAGAATTATTTTTATGAATTCAAATTT
>JBAGKK010181750.1:0-23056 GCA_037177015.1 Euceroptres primus | reverse complement strand
GCACAGGATAGAAACGCGTGGCGGTCTCGGGTAGATGAGGCAATGAACTTTCGAGTTCCAAATGCCGATAAATAAAATTTTCGAGTTCACTACAACAACCTATCAATTTGTTAACCATCGTCAATAATATTAATACACTCATGGAGCGATGTAACGTTTCTCACACTAGTTAGCAATGTATATGTACACTCTGTATTCATATGATTGGTTATCTCGACTATTGGGCTCATGTCTTCTTAAATAAATAAATAAGTAAATAAATATCGGTCCTAGAAAAGGAGAATTACCGTCTATATTGAGACACGACTTATTCTAATGCACCACACTGTTACTCATAACAGACCGGTTATTGTGGTGCTCGATAAGCAATCGCAATACGTTAATATTGTCGGATCGACGTAACAGCTCCTCTTTATAAAAACACCTATGAAGGCTCTACGTATAAGATCCAGAATTATAGCGAACACGGAGAACATTCACGCGAGGTGCCAGTCACCTAGAAAATCTTGAAGTTAAGCGGGTGCTTGCTGTAGCCCAAAAAGCCGTTTCACTTAATACCTGCCGAACAGTCCGATGCTTTTTGGACTGCCAAGCAGAAAGCTGCTAGCCTCTTTTTGGGCCAGTACAGAAGATAATTCCTGAGATAGATTCCAGTCCATTCTTCATTTTCAACCTTTGAACTGTAAATTAATTTTAATGTGTTTTTAGATTTGTCGGGAATGTTATTTATTATCCTTTGTTTTTAAATACTTTTTTAATTGTTGACTGACCGCTGCACATGACTTAGTCCGTACGAGCGATCTTGCGACCAAGTCTTTTGAGGGCCTGTGAAAAAACGCAACAAAAAATATAATAATATCCCTGAAATCCTAATTTACAATAATAAATGTTAAATATCTTGATACAGTCGATATAAATGACAATTTATGTGCGGTTATGGTTTCGCGTTCAGGTTTAAATGTGTTTACATGGTTCTTGTTGAGGCTACCCCCCACTTCGAGAATATCTTATCCATGTATATATGAGACACTGAGAATGACAACTAGGTAAAGCCCAGTTGAAGATGGCCCTTAATAGCAACTGAAAAGAACATGATTTAGGGACAAACTTCAAGTAGGCTTTACCTAGTTGTCATTCTCAGTGTCTCATATAATCCAAGAAGTTCCCCTAGTGGGCACAAAAATTTAAGAACTTCTTTACGACATGTCTTTACGATGTCTGAACTGTGGATGAGGTCATCAATGTTGATAACATTTAATAGCTGCTGGAACTAAGCTGTCCAATTATTTTTATTTTACATTGTTAGCCGTAGAAGGTTCTACTGGTTTTAGGTTTTATCTGTTAAACCCTTACAATGTAGTCCCATGCCAATTTTGATATTCCAATTTTGCCCCTTACTACTTCAAGTCTTAGTGCCCTCTCATTTTGCAATGTTTAAATTTTTCTGGGAGGGAAAGGTCCCAAAATATGACGCACCCTTGCAACTTACATTAGTTTCTTCTTATAGTTAGAATAAAGAAACACGTTCTTTAATATCAATTTCCGATGTCAGAATTAATTTTTTATATTGATTCATGATACATTACATTTCATTACATTTTTTACTTTTTGATTTGAATGGAAAGTGACTAGCCGTTTTCGATGGATTTTTTCGCTTTAAACAGGAATGCGGTCTAAGAAATTGCCTATCCCGTCAGGTTTTTGAAAAAATTGAGTTCAGAGTGTAAAAAACGTGTTTTTGGTTATTTTTGAGAATTTATAGCGGTTGAACCCGATGTGCTAGAAACTTCAAAAAGGTTTCAAAGTAAAGTTTAAACTCTGTACATTCATGTGCAATCTTTGTAAATTTTTTCACATGTGCCGTTGAAGCATTGTCAACGTTTTTGCTTCCTCAAAGAGGAAGCTTTGTAATGTCTACATTTTCGAAAATTTTTTAACTCATTTAATTAAACGTTCGTCAGTTGATAAATGTCTAATTCTGAACAATTGTCCGGATGTGTGTCACTTTTTTGTGAACACGATAACTTGAGAAGAGTTGCAGATAAATTGATGAAATTTAGAGGGCTTATTTTCACCACTTATATCTCAAATCAGATGCAAGGATTTCAAAAAATATTCGTTGGATTTTTTTAGCACTCTTGTAATACTTGAAAAATTGGTTTTTATAATTAAAACTTTTTTCATTATCATAATTCACAGTTAATGCATGAGAATGAAATATTCCCTGAATCGAAAGGAATCAATTGACCTATAATATTAATATATTTTATTAAAATTAAGAAAATTTTTATAATATTTATAAGATTGAAAAAAAATAATTACGTGCAGTATCAATTTGCCTTTTACATTTACTTTTGAAAACACGTCGAAAATTCTTTTTTGATTAATTTTTTATCATCATTTAAGAATTTCCATCTTTTATGGTAAATAAATTTACATGCGTACAAAATTCAGTTACATAATTCATATAATTCCTACATAATTCATATTATTTCGACTGAAAGTGGTTCGTACGGCCCTGATTGTTTGTGTTTAAAGGCGCTCAAAGACTATCCCGGTTCATGATGGGTAACGACGAAAACCCATATTAAACTGCGATTCGAGTGTATTTCGAATTTTCAACCGATTATATGGGAACTCATTAGGATAAATTAGAGAAAAACCGATTTCTCGCGAGGTTCTGAATGTGTGACAGCAAAAAGAATTTTAAAATCGAAATTTGAGTCTACTCCGAATTTTCAACCCACTGAATGGGAGCTCATTTGGATAGATAACAGAATAATCGATTTCTGAGGATCCTGGATGTATAACTCAATAAAAGAATACAAACCAACTGAAGTTGAAGCAATCGAAGTTTCCGTAACGCCCGTGAAAGCGAGAGTTTTGATAATTGATTGAAAGACGTCAGCTAATTTTGTGAATTGGTTCTTTTTGATAGTTAAAAGTATTACACAGTTGAGATAAAGATAAGTAAATAATATATCCACTATCAGAGTAAAAGCTCCGAAGAATTGTGAAAATATCTGGCAACATACACCTTAACGTGTTAACCACGTCAAGGAGCAAGAGCAGAAACCAGAAAAAATCGAAATTTAGACCGTGTATTAAACGCTTAATTTTTCTCTTAATAATTCCCAGACTTTCGTCCCTAAGAGGAGCTTGTCTGAGGATTTACATAAATTCTAAAATTGCTTCAAAGTTCACAGAACGTAAGTTGAGTTACGAAAATATAAAGTATCGTTTGCAATCATTCTCGTCTCAGTATTGTCCACAATCTAAATTAAATTCAGTTTCCACAATCTAAGATATTTATGGAACACAGAAAAATCAGTACCTCAAAAGTAAACTACAATACGTAAAGTTCGAGTGAATAAAAAATTATAATTATGTTATTATTACTAATTTCATTTCTTGACACGACTGAGAGCAACATAAATAATTGTCTTCAGAATATCGTGAAAAGGAAAAATTAAATTAGCTTAAGGAGCAAATATTTGTTGGACGAATTTCCAATGAATCGCACTAGAAGCTACAATTTTTTAATTTACTAACAAAAATATTTTCAGAATAAATTAGAATTCTAGATGAAATTATAGGTCTGAATTAAATTAAACGTGACTGTCGATTTGGGAGTCATTATTTTGTTACCGGACATTTAAATAATCCCTGGAATAAAGGAAACCGTTACAACCACCCTAGCCAAATCTCTCCTGCTTTCCATACACACAACGAATCTAATCAATTAAGCTTCTACATTCAAATACTATTAATCAAATCATGTATAATAAGTAACATCTATAAATAAAATGCCAACAGATCCGTCCATCCGACATTATCGATTGTCCCCAATCGTTTACCTACGCTTACTTCAAAAACTTATTGTCAATTTCACATAACAAACAAAAATATGCAAAGTTCCTTAGAAACTAGGTTTGTACACAAATTATCCACTTAGTACAAAAATCTTCCAACTGTTTCGGATATCGTCTCGTTTGCCTACTCGGCATTTGATTAGCCTGTGCGTTGGCTGCCAACCCTTTTGGTTCCGATGTTGCTGCTTCTGTATCTGCTTTCAGTTAAATCGATGGTCGAACCGTACTCCGACGGTGCGATGTTTCCAAGCGAAATGTCTGTGTTGGCGCTCGTAATCCTTCCATACACTCGCGGGCACTGTCATATATCTTGTGTTTTTGTTTTCCAGGGCTTTTAATTTTTACCAAAATTTTGTGGAAAACTCATTTTCCCACTCCATATACCTTCAGGAACCTCAAAGATGTGATACGTAATTCTTTTATGAACCTTGCCGCCGTTTTTCACTCCGTGGAAATTAGGGAAAATATCCCACTTCTGATTGTTAAGTTCTTAATAAAGTCTTTATTTAATCGCACAAAATACGGAACTTATTACAAAAAGTGTACCCTTTATGGAAAGATGCAACTATCTTTAAACAAGTTGTTTGAACAATTGAATAGTAAAATTTTTTCTCATGAAAAATCATCTTTTGATGAAATGCACTTAACCCATCATCATACATTTTTTGCTGTGACTATTTGTCTGCACATGGGCCTTAATAGATTATGAAATTGTTTATAACTTTATAAGCTGTTTATAAATTTTCAGTTTAGGCTGATATTTCGTTACTAATATTTTTCTAATAGTGAATTATAATGATTTCAACAAACATAATTTCTTCTACAACAAAAAGATATAGTGGAGTATTTATTTAAATGGAATATTTATGTGTTTTAAGACTGTCTTCATGACTTCTGATGAACAGTTATTTTATTAAAGAGATTTTTTAGAGATAAAAAATCATTTCGTTGAAATAGCCAATTTTTCCCCTGTAAATGTTTACATATTGTGACGCAAAATAAGGTTTGCGTTGCAAGTAAAACTAATTGTTCATTTTAAAATAAAAAATGACGGTCAAACACTGAATCTAAACAGACTAAATGAAGTCTAGAGAGAGTTCTAGGCATATTGTGCAATTACAGAGCCTCGTTAAATAAAAATAAATACTTTTGAATTCAGGTTAAGTTACGAGCGATTCTCACCAATTCTCGCCAAGCCATGGGTTCCAATCAATTTTAATTTTATATCGACTAATTTGTGCCGAAACTGTTTCTTTTATTTTATGATCTTGAAAATCGGACAGGGCCTGTAAATAAAACACTCAACTATACTCAGGCGAGCCAGGGCTTAGAGAAATCGGAGGCACAGATGCGACGAGACGAGTGCACGTTCTGTTCGTAATCCCGAAGCATGAAGGACGACGAAGCGAGATCACAATCAGCTCGTCTTTTGCAGGCTGAGACTAGAGTTCTAAAGCGATTAAATATGACCCAGCATATGTCCGCGAGCACGAGAATATGGCCGAGATTTTCTTTAATGAATGTAGTGTTTAAGAATTTATGAGAATGTAAAAATATTTTGTAAATTTCTTTCCCGTAAGTAACTCAAAAGTAATTGAAATTGATTTCCGGGCCCTCTTCAGGATACTAAATTTACTAATTGTTTCTGAAGCACATTTTGAAACGAAAAACCGTTAAAAATGAAAAGAAATTCCTTTTTTCTTTCCAGCGTCACACGACTTGCACGTAAATCTTCGCACTTCATGCTTTGATTTCACTGTCCGACATTAATTTTGCGACACGAATAAACACATGTCATTTCAATAGGATTTTTCCCGTAGATTTAGTATTTAGAAACGAAAACGCTCTAGCACGTCAAGTTTTTGAAACAAACGTTCCCCAAATGTCAAAAAATGAAAGCTTAAATGAAAGCTTGAACCTTAAACTCAAAGGCTATTGAGCAAAAAACTGCGTCCCAAGAATGTGGTATGGTGTAGCGCAGGTTTCTCACCCGGGCGCGCGCCAATTTTGCTTCCCCGCTTCACAACGGACAAATTTACATTTTATTCAGTTTTAATGCGATTTGATTAGTTTTTTTGTAATCGAAAGTCTTGTACTTTATATTTCTTTTTATTAAATAACAAATTATTTTAAACAATATTTTGAAATCGGCTATAACAGTTTTGTTATAAATTTTTTAAACTTTCGATTAAAAACAAAATAAATCAAATCGCATTAAAACTGAATAAATTGTAGACGAATTTGTCCGGAGGAACTATGTAATGCCCAATTGTAAAGCAGGGCCTGAAGAAATGCCAAAAACGTGTTTTTTTGACATTTGGGTATAGTTTATTTAAAAGCTTGACGTGCTGAACCGTTTTCGTTTCCGGATTCGTAATCTACGGAAAAAATCCTATTGAAATGGCATGTGTTTGTTCGTGTCGTAAAAAAAAAAGTTGAAAAATGTCGGACAGTGTTTTCTTTCTTCTTCGAAAATGAGGAAGAAGAAAAATTTGGTATGGAATTATTACGAGAGAAAATTAGACGATAATAGAAACAAAAAGAATTAAAACGATTTATTTTTAAATGTAAAAATGTAATATATAAGCGTATTAAATATAAATATTGTTATTATATTTGAAAAATATAAATGTTAATATTATAATTTATAATATGTTCAAAAATGAGGAAAATTTCTAGCAAAAAAAGTTCTCTTAAATTCTCTGTAGATTCTCACTATGTTCTAAAATGACGGTCACAATCATGAGGTGACCCGATTTTAAATGACCGAGAAATTTAGAACTCTAGCTGAGACAACTAGTCTCTTAAGTATTTTGGTGGGCAGGAGTTCACCAAGTGAGAAGCTCGTTGACGACGATGTGATCAGTGTGACATAACCTTAACTGCCAGCTGTCAGCAGGCTGGTTACGCCGGTGAACGGCAGGAAGAGTTAGTGGACAATTCGGTCTGGACAATGTTACCGTTGCCGATAAAGCGGACTACTGTCAGTCGCTAACTTGAGTAGCTTTGAAAACTAGTCTAGAAGACTAGTTTAGAAGAAATTCGATAACCTGTTTGACTGTAGAGTTGTCAAGTAAGTACTCTATCTAAATTGCGCGTAAATTGGTAAAAATTGGTTGTATTTTTTTGTTAAACTGTCAATTTGCTTGGGCGACCATGTGACGTTCCAAGCGTCTCTGATCCTCGGAACAGGTCTGATCGTTCAATTTTCAACTATCTCTGTAAAGATGCTAGTCAGTGATAAATTTAATTCTATTTGTTTAATTAAAGGTTCTGGTGAGAATCTAATTAAATCTAGATCCCTATGTATTAAAAATAAATTAAAGTTACTGAACTAAAATAAAATCTCAGCGAAATCATAACGTTATAATATGCATTTTTGAACTCAAACACAAATTTAAAAATCGCAAACCTTAGAGTTAAGAAGAATTTAATAAAGAGTAATTCTAAAAAAATCTTTAAAGTCGATTAAGAAATGCGAGCTCTGGCTTAATTTGAACGCAAAAATTAATTTCTGGACCATTGTGTGCCGGTCAAGAGCTTTTGTAAGTCGCCTTGGCCCCAAAATTGTCCCGACAATAATTGTATAAACAATTAAAAACAGATATTTCGCATGCGACAAGTCAACTTTTAGAAACAGATCTCAATATCATTCTCAAAACTGTAGTATGGGTACTTTGTGATTTTTAGCATTACGCACGTGTAAACCGTGCATGCGCGAGAGCGCGCACCATTTCAAAGAAATGCAAACAGTGCACAAAGTTTAACCTTTATTTTGAGACTTTTTAGAAGTTTCTAGCACATCGGATTGCTATAAATTCTCAAAAATGGCCAAAAACACGTTTTTTGACACTATGACCTCAATTTTCTCAAAAATCTGATGTTATAGGCAAGTTCTGAGACCGGATTCCTGTACAGCGCGAAAAAATCCATTGAAAACGCTTAGTCAATTTCCATTCCTAAATTAATGTTACGTAGTGTAAATATCATTTAAATTGATTTTTATGCTTGGACATCAAAGTTATGTTTATTTTAGGCAGTCAAGGATATCTGGGAACAGGAATATGGATAGGAAAAGGTCTCAGAGTTAGAATGTAAAAACTGATCTTGTATCGATGGTCCTAAAATCTTTTCACCACGAAATTAACTTTTCTACAGCAAACTTCACTAAAATGATTGATTAGAAACGTGTCACTGTTACTGAAGCGTCTTTATTAAGGGGATGCAGGAGTAGATTCCGCAAAAAAAAATTATGAGTGGAGTGAAAGTGAACTAAAAGAAGGAATAATGTACAATTGGGAGACATATTTGTTCAAATTATATACAATAAAAACAAATAATAGACGTTTAAAAAAAATTTTGAATGGAGGACTTACGGTATTTTAAAAAGTTTTCATTTTTTTATTTTCCTCTATCTAGCGGCCATCACCCAGGTCGTAGATTTGGTCAGTTTTGTTTTTTTTGCTTGTCATTTTTCGGGTTCTAGGGTCGGGTTCCGAACCCAATACCCGATATTTCCCGAAGTTATTTTGAAAGTCAATATCTATTTCGGCCTATTTGCATACGCCCTACAAGAACATGCCTTGTACTTGTTACCAAAAATATCGTGTGCAACATGTGGCCGTTCGCGAAGAAAGGGACCTAACGCCCGGGAGCTACATTTTAGGAGGAGCAATTGAAGAGGCGGTCCAACACAGGAATTTCATAAGAGGGCCTCACTTTACAGTTTAATAACAACTCGACTTTTTCAGGTATAGGCATAATATTTTTTATTACGAAAGAGCAAATAAAAAACTATCGATTGGTGTAAAAAACTAAAAATAGATTTTTTTGGGCGTTAGGTCTCCTTCTTCGTGCATGATCACATTTGTAGAAACTAGACAGATCTGATTCGTGTGAAGTTAGCAACACTAGCTGTCGGATCATGCTGTACACTATACACTCGTTCTGAAACTGCCTACTTTCCGCATTTATCATACAATCTACCATTTTACCACAACTACCGATTTTGAAAATCCATCGAAAACGCTTAGTCAATTTCCATTCCTAAATTAATGTTATGTGGTGTAAATATCATTTAAATTGATTTTCATGCTGGAACATCAAAGTTATGTTTATGTTATGTCGATTTTGAATGCCTGTAAAGCCTGTTAAAAATAGTGGAAAATGCATCGTTGCGCACGCGCGCTTTGATTAGTGAAAAGTGATTTGTATCGTTTCGTACGAGCATTTTGCTTAGTGAAAAGTTCGTGCATCTTTGCGCATGTGCGCAAACGTCGGGTCTACTATCGTGCCAAAAAAAGGTACTTTCAACAGGCTTTACAGGCATTGAAAATAAACTTTTCAACGCAGGTATGGTAAAAAATATAGTGTGCATCGAGCTTGCAAGCGACTAATAATTCAAGAACGGGTACGTCCTTATGCATCCTGGATTAGTCCAGCAAACACGGGCGAGGTGTGCAACTGGCGCACAATGTACTATTAGTTGGGTTTTAAGGTTTAAAATGTGGGTTAATACTCAAATTATCCCTGCTAAAAATGTCGGATAAAAACTGCATGTCTTTGTGTTTGTTCCTGTCTGAAATCCTTTTCGATCTTTTTGTCAGCTTTTTATCCAAAATTATACCTGCAATGCATCCAAACTTATTGGGTTAATGAAGCTTCCTGTCTGGCTATGTCGAAAATTCTATCCGGTTTTTGTGTGTGGCATTTATCCGACTTTTTTTCCGGCTCCTACCCGGTCTTCGGGCCTTACTTGAAACTCGACTGTTATTTAAATAACACAGATCTGTGAAGGATTTTCCCTCAAATTTTTGCTTTTAAAAAAGCCCTAAAGAAAATAATGTGGCGCTGGATTTATTGTGGCGCTTCAACTTTATTATTCTACGAATTCTTAGTGTAAGATCCGATTTATTTATTGTATTATTATTTGGAAATGGTTTATTGTACCTTAACGATGACCCCTTGTGTATGTCACCTTGAGTCTTTACGCTAAATTAAGAGATCTCTCAGGTAAAGAGGGAAATCTATTCGGTTAGTCAATCCCTGACCGTCACTTATGTAACACAAAATGTAGCTAATTATTTATGAAAATAACATGTTTTAATATTTACTCGTTAAATAAGTGCGGTGTATAGTTCTATCACAAAACAGGCGCTCCTTTTATGCTTTTATTCTTTTTTTTTATCAATACCAACCCATATGGGTATTAAAATTTACAAAAATTACAAGGATTAACGGTGAATAATTTAATTTTATCTTGAGCATCGTATCTTAGTTGGCACGTAGATTTATTCGACGCCATTTTAAATTTTTCATTTTCCACCGAGGAACAGCGCCATCTGCGGCACTTCAATACTTTTAAACTGGCTTGACCCAACCAAACCATCAGATCCATTGTATCCGCCCTGCTATAGCCAGAAAATATTTTGATAAGTCGGGGATAAGTGCCAATATTGTGCATCTAGAGTCAATGAATTTATATCAACTTGTAAATTTAGTTAGAAACACAGGATAATGAGTTACACTTAGACGCGAATATAAAAAAACTCGTGCCTTTCTCTGATTTGAGAGGGAAAGGAAAACGCATAGCTTTCCCGAAGGCTTTGCGGAAACGAGTGATACGACAAGAATTGGTAATTAGCTCCTGCCCGTGCAGAAATTTTGATAGGGCCTTCTTCTGATAGGTTCTTATGAGTTTGCCCTAGTTCTGATGTGATCCTTTTCATGAAAACCATACGTTCGACCTGATGAAAGCCACATGTAGGGCAAACACGGCAAGCCTTTGTCAGGTTTTCTCAAACTTGTCCCATTAAAAAAAAACTTTTTACTGACCGAATTTATTTCAAATCGGGCAGGCTGTGCATGTTTAAGTCACAGAATCGTTTCTGGATGAAATATGTTGTTTTTCAAAGGATTTTAGACGACACGTATTTGACCGATTTGGTGAAACAATTTTTTTTGATAAAAGTTATGAGTATATGAACTTTTAAAGCTGGTGATGCAGTTTATCAAAAATCAGTCCAAATTTTTTTAAATGTGTTGTAGTTTGCAAAGTAATATAGACTTCCTCTTTTTGATTCTGATATATCTTTTCGTTGTTTTTCGGAAATCGTCGGAAAATTTTGAAAAAATTTCAAAATTGACAAAATGACGGTGGTTTTTCTGAAAATTTTGAAACAAAATAAGACAGGAAACAAAAAAAGTTATTCGCCCTAAAAAGAATTAAAAGAAACGTCTCTTGACACTTTTTCCTATCTTGCGTTATATTCCACATTTTTACTAAAATATAAATGAAGTTGGTAAAAATTGTGTTTCACTGAAAATAAACCTATTTTATGAAGTCATCAAAATTAAAGAGGATGAAAATCAACAAGTTTCAACTTCTTTCTTGAAAATACGTGTATTTTCAGAGGTACTCAACATAATATAAATTTTTAAATTTTACTTTAGTTTATTCTTTCACAAAAATATGTTGACAATCGTATTTAGCTGTCTATTTCTTGAATTTGAGCATTATACATGTATAGTATTGTTTTCAGGGAAACACAATTTTTACCGATTTCATTTATATTTTAGTAAAGATGTCGAATATAACGCAAGATAGAAAAAAGTGTCAAGAGACTTTTTTTATATCTTTTTAAGGCGAATAACTTTTATGTTTTGACTTTTTTTGTATCTCGTCTTATTTTGGCAAAAAATGCGAATTTTAATTTTTCTGAAAGAAAAAATTTCTTTCTCCTTTCTAAGGTACGGGCGTAAGTTAAACTCTTTTGGGGTACAGTCGGAACTGTATCATTTCAGCATGTATTATTTCAAGTTCTTCGTCATCAGTCCTGATCGTTTGCCCCTACTCTCATGCGAATGAGGAGAAGGCGCTTGCGCAGATAATTTCACGCACACATGTACACATACATGTATGCGCAAATGCCTACTACTCCAACCTAGATCATTTCAACACTCCTCAAAAAAGTTGAAATGATACAGATCCGACTGTATATTTTCCATATTAGTACCATCTTAGAAAAAAATTAAGAAAAATAAAAACGCTGGGATTTTTAAGAAAATTGAGTTTCGACATTTTCAAAATAACCGCCGCCGTTTTGTCAATTTTGAAATTTTTTTTAAATTTTCAGACAAATTCCGAAAAAAAAAACGAAAAAATCTATTTGAATCAAAACGAGGTCAAATTTCAGTCAGCAAGTCGGCAAATTCCACTTATTAAGTCGGCATTTATGACAATGCTCACCCTCCAAAACTCACTACGCTCGCTGCGCCCCTGCTTTGCCCGCTTTGAATTGAATTGAATTTAATTCGGTCTAGTTATTTTTTAATTCTATGATATGTTATTTTAAATGGAAAGAAATACTATTAATTCAAAGAAATACGAATTTCTCTTCATGCATTATAATACTTAAGTTCAAAGCAATGACTCAATATTGCATAAAATCGAAAATATTTAGCTTGATTTTTGAAGTTATTTAAAAAAACTTTATTTTTAAACAACAATAAATAAATGTCTTATATATCCTGAATTTAGTTTTCACTATACCCTCTCATCTCTTTTTTACTTACTAACTTATAATTTATTTTTTAATATTATATTTTAATTTATTTAATCGCAAATAATTATAACCTAACATAAGATAATATTACATACTAGGGTGCCTCGTTTTGCCACTTTTTTCGGAGCGAAATGTAATACCCGGCAAAAGTAGCCCACCCACATGGACATTACAGATATAAATTTTTTTTCAAATCGTATTATATGTTCTGTGAAAATTTTTTGCCTCAAAGGTTCGAAATTTCGACCATAAGCAACAAAATTGTCATTAATTTTAGTTCGGTTAAAGCGGCCATATTTTTTGGTTAGGAAATGTCCCTTGCAATGAAAACTGACATTCAAGCCTCAAAATGCCAGTTATATGCCCCTGGGGGGCCAGGGATGCCTCCTCTGCGGTCGGAAAAGGGAGCAAATTCAGTAAAATTAAGCGGTTTTGTAGCCTTTTCAGTCCTCGTATTTTCCTTCGCCTGGTGGCTCGTAGGGGTAGCGGAGCATTGCTGCGTTGAACCGTAACCCCCCCCCCCTCCTTTCCCTCCATCTGTCCATCTTTATACTACAGTAGCGTCCCCCCTGCCTCGCTCTGCCGGAGCAGACGAGCCGAACAAACTTCGACTTGCACGCCTGACGTTCTCGCTTTAGTTTTCCGCGTTTACATCACTACAGATCACACACATCTTATTTCGCTTCTTTTATTCTCCAGTTTCAGTGGAACTCCTGGTTCCTCACTACTCAAGCGCTGTATCTTTGACTCGGTCATTGATCTTTTATTTCTTAAAATTTTACTGCATTCCCGGCTATGTGCTCTGGATTTGCACAGATTTTCATTCACTCAACAGAATGTCACTTTCGAAGTTCGTTCTTCGTGGTGTAAACCTATCCCGATTTTTAATGAAAACCCCAAAGATTTTGAGAAAGTTAAACTCCCAACAAAGAAAGATGTTCTTCTTTGCTGTCTAGAAGTTCGACAGCAAATTGCCTTAGCGTCCGAAAGTAACAAGGAACCAGCTTTTTCTTTTGTAGCCCGACAAGTTGCAATCAAGCTAGATGTTATTTCGGATAAAGCATCTATTCCAACAGTAACATATAACAGAATAATTCAACTAATTATACGCTACCATGATGAATGCATTAAGCATAAAGAAAGTTTTAAACAGTAAATCAATAGTTCAAAAAACAAAGGATGATGAATTGACATATTTTACAGAGCAGACCACAAAACTTTTTGACATAGCCTTCTGTAAATGTGCTGACTTTTTTGCATGTACTTGTCCCAAGGACAAAAAGGTTCGTGTTCTCAAGTACCAGTTTCTTATTAATCAGAGAGGTTCAACAATTGGTCGCATCGGGCCAGTTGATTTACCTGTAACGAAAAAATTTATTAAAAGGGCTGAACGTACATGTAAGAGACTTACACTTGAGAGCTCCCTTTCTAAGTCATCTGATTCACATGCTTCCTCACATTCTTTTTCAAATGACAGCCAACACTTCGGTGTTTAAAATTTAAAACAACGTTCTACAGATGATGATCCAATTAAAAGCCTACTGTCGAAAGGATGACACTAAAACTCACACAGGCATCGTTAGAGAAGAGCACTTATCACTTGTGGCTGAACCTAACTCTCAATACCTTGTCCACGACACACCATCCTCTGGCTCTGCACATGATGAGACCACGGTTATTTTTGAGTACATCATGGCTAACTCTAAGGTGGCTTCGATGAGGCTCATGTTCTTGATTGTGACAGAACGAACAACAACACTGGTTGGAAGGGCGGTATCCTTCGAAAATTAGAGCAAGTAACAGGAAAACCTATGCAATTGGGATCTGAAATCATGACGTTACAAGGGGGGAAGTAACCAAGATGGCTGTCAACAACGGGGTCGTTTTACCCTCGAAATATGAGCTGGAGGCGGATTTTTGTGGGCTTTCGCGATTATTTTGAAAAAATTAAACTCAATGACTCTGAAACTTGTCAGAATAGAAATCTCGAAAAAGGCGGAATAATTTTAAACGATAGAAATGCCGTATTTTGTGAACAATATGTAAATCATGTTTGACAAATCATCGTCCTAGGTACTCTTGTCATCATTAAAATGTATATTTGTTATATTGATTTAAAAACGAGACAAGGTTAAAAAATCTAAAGGCACACCAGAAGAAAAGTGTGATATATGGTATTCTTGCCTCATATTGGGGAAGAAAAGGCTTTTTACTCTTGCTTTCACTACGACAATTTATCATTTAAAAACCTATAATTATATATTTTCAAGTAAGTCAGTACATTATTTTGATTAATAATAATTTATTTATTTAAGAAATGATTCAATATTAATTAAAATCAACCTATTTGTATGGTTTATCACTGATACACGTGATATAACCTCACTTTTAAGTTAGTTTTTCTATAAAAATCATAATCCGAACATAAATTGATTTTAATTTACTTTAAATTATGTCTTAAATAAATTAATGTTTATTAATAAAAATAATGTATTGATACTTACCGAAAAACATCTAATTATAGGTTTTTAAACCATAAATTGACGTAGTGAAAACAAGATGCTAAGACCTTTTCTTCAACATTATGAGGCAAAGTACTACATGTTATACATGTTCAAAATAACTTGTAGAAGGCAATTCTTGACCGATTTTGGATTTCTTTTTTTGAAAAAATTAGGCATTCAGTTTTGAAGCGATTTATGGGGCCCGATTTTTAAATTTTTGTTTGCTTAAACATTTATGTTAATGCAAATAGCGAAAAAATTCGATTTTTTCGTTTTTTTTTTATTTTCGTGAAAAAATTTTTCCTATGTTCAGCATTGCTGGACTGAATGCATAGGGGTGTTTGAAAAAGATAAAAATTATCTGGTAAAGTCAATTGTTATAAATAAATTAAATTAACAAATAGTCTACATTATGAATTTTTCGTTTTCAAAGTAAATTTTTGCGTTTAAATTACTTGCTTTTATTGAACAAATGATACTTGATCATAAAAACTTGTCATCCAATATTTTTTTTAAATTTTATAAACAAATTACATAAACAAATGCCCAGTGTGGACATTTAAAGGTAGAGAAGAATAGTCTTTTCTTTTAATTTTATTAAAATTATGTCGTCAGTGATGTTTAATGATGAAAATTTGTAATCTGATATTTTTTATTAATTTTTATAAACAAATTATATAAACAAATGCCCAGTGTGGATATTTGAAGGCAGAAAGAAATCGTTTTTTCTATTAATTTTCCTTAAATGATGTCAGCAGTGATGTTTAGTGATGAAAACTTGTCATCCCATATTTTTAAATAATTTTCTAACAGATTCTATAAACAAATGTCTAGTGTTGATGTTTAAAAGCAGAAAAAATTAACTTTTTCTCTTAATTGTTTTGAATTTATGTCGCCAATGATGTTTATTCATGAAATTTTGTTATCCGATATTTTCTGAATGTTGTAAACTAATTCAAACGTCAGTATGGACGTTTGAAGGCATAAAAAATTTGTTTTTTTCGCAATTATCCTCAAATTATGTTGGCAATAATGCTTAGTAATCGTTGTTTTTTTTAATGTTCGTGAAACAGTATTTTTAGGAAATGCTAAAAATGGATTTGTGGAACAGCTATGAGCATGCACTTATTGTGTATGCTTTGTATATGTGTATTCTTTGTCAAATTCGTGATAGTCTGTTGATTAATCGCGGTCAAATTTTAATTGTTAAGTCTTTAATCAAATATAAGGAGCTCGAGGGCTTCAGGATCGAGGACAGTATCAGTCTGTTTCCATTCTTTTCTAAGATATGCCAAGTACGCGTCAGAGGAGGTCAATAATTTGTGAATCAAATCAGTGTTCGTTGCTAGTCGGTTGCATTTTCGGGTACAAAACTCACGAAATCGTTCAAAATCCTTGTTCTTTGCCTCTTAGGCTTCTTCTGATAAGAAATAAATAGGAATTAGAAACCATTCAACGATCTTTGCTCCGCGTAAGAGTATATAGTATATAGTATATAGTATATAGAACTAATTGTACAGCTCCACGTGCAGTTTCGAAAATTTTCCTGGATCCTCTTCTTTGCATCTTTCATGAAGATTTTTTGTTCTTTTGTTTTTGCTTGCCAATTGCGAACATCTAAGCAATAAGCCATATTTAGTATAAGACTCATGCAATGTATCTTAGCATGAAGGGGTGAAAGACCATGCCCATAATCCTGTTCGATGACAGGTTTCTGTATGACTATACCTAAATCGTTCATTTCTGAAGGATTTACTTTGCAAAAATGGCAAGTTGCTACACTTGGTGTTTTGGTAAGATTCTGGGCTACTTTTCCATCCGATATAGTTAAGAGCATTTTATGTTTCACCTGATACCTGAACTTACCAAATGAAATTTTCGTTGGCAACAGTCCATATATTTCGTCTCATTGAAACCATGAAAATGCTTTCATCGGATTGCATACCATCTGGAAGCTTTTGCTTATACTCATTTTGGTCTGATGTCCCATCACAACCATACTTTAAGAAAAGTGTCATTGATTTGACATTTTCCTCCATTATGTACGTTTTACTACTAAGAATCTCTAGTAAACGTCCCACTGTGTGATCTAGCATTTCTTGCAATTTAATGATGACACTTTTATCAGAAATAGTGATTGCTGAGGCAGGAGGATAACATCTTTTTTTCGCTTCTGAGAGCTCCTGATACGGGACATAAATGTCGGCATTTTTAGTCTTTGCTTGCAAGCGAATAATCTCATATTGGTGATTGGATAGTTTGCCGTCTTTAATTAGTGCATGCACTTCGTCATCAGTAAACCTAATTATATTTGGTTCAGTTGCATCTTCTTGTACGACATTTAAAAGTCGACTTATTTTATTTGCCAATTGTATTTTTCCAACAGCTCTTAGATTACTAAGAAATGCCATTTGAATTTGAAGCTCTGAATAAGTTTCCTGAAGTGCTTGAACTTTCCTTCTTTTTGAAGACTAAGAGGTGTCTTCAAAGTCTTCTCGAAATCGTCTACCAACCTTTGATATAATTAAGGTGACTGTGAATACGGTAAGTATCCATTTACTGTATCTACTTTCAAAAGTGTATTTGCTGTGAAAGCAAGTCCTCCAATTCTTTCTCAAAGTAGGCATGAAATACCGCAATATTTTTTATTGAACTGTTTATTATTCATTTCTAAAAGTATGCCAATAATTAATGAAAAAATAAAATCCTAAGTTCGTAATTTTGTTAAATAAATTTATTAATTATTAAATACAGTATATTACATTTTAGACCACTTAAAGAGCCTTAATAAACTAATAAATCAAAATGAATGTTACATTAAATGTAAACCTCACTTACATCTAATAACTATGAAGTTCAAAGTAACAAAAAGTACGAACAAATTCAATTTACTCAAGAAACGTCACTAAAAGTTATACGTATATCTAATAAAACTATCAGAATAAAAAAAACAGCAAAAAATTACTCTTGAAAATGCAAGGGCAAAAATTTTAAGAGCGGAGGAAATGAATCCAAATAAAAGGAACAATTGCTTGAAGCAAATATCTTTATTATCTTTATTATTATAATATCTTTATTATCTTTATTATTATTTTTATCTGCCTTTAAATGTCCACACTGGGTATTTGTTTATTTAATTTGTCTATAAAATTAATAAGAAATATTGGATGACCAATTTTTATGATCGAGTATCATTTTGTCAATAAAAGCAAGTAATTTAAACGCAAAAATGTACTTTGAAAACGAAAAATCTATAATGCAGATTGTTTGTTAATTTAATTTATTTATAAATTTATTTTTATCCCTTTTAAACACCCCTGCGCATCTAGTCCAGCGATGCTGAACATAGGAAAAATTTTTCAACAAAAATTTAAAAAAAACGAAAAAATAGACTTTTTTTACTTTCTGCATTAACATAAATGTTTAAGCAAACAAAAATTAAAAAATGGGGCCATAAAAATCGCTTCAAAACTGAATACTCAATTTTTTCAAAAAAATAAATCTAAAATCGGTCAAGAATTGCCTTCTACAAGTTATTTTGAACCTCGATTTTTTATTTCATCCCAGTGTGTGCCGTTCCGAGCTCTCTTCACGCATATTGACGGCACTAAATCAAGCCCTCATTCTTATACAGGTCCCATAGGTTCAAGACTACCTGACTGTGGAAAGCTTTCAGTGGTGTCATTTAAACCAATAAAATGTGACTTACCTTATCACAGTCCAGAAGAGCTCAGAAAACTCAGTAAGGACCTGAGATACTTGTTCCAGATATCGCATGCCATTGACTCCGGAGCATGCCCGGAAGGGCTTGCCTCCATGATCCCTGGCAAACTGAACAAAGCTCGCGGGTTGACCAGTGCAAACAGAATTCTACATTGCAACCAAGAAATCAACCAAGAAATTCATAAAAATAGTGACATTCATACTTACAATCTATGTGGTAATGCAATACAGGGTCAGGACACAATCTTCCATTGCTGGTGGTCCGTCGCCCCTTACATACCCTATTACATACAATATACAACACGTCACTATAAAAAAGACGCATTGCACTGAAAAACCCGCAACGAGCGGGATTCGAACTCCGAGCGCACCGCACCAAAAGTCACGTTATGTGCCTTTCAGCTGTCTGGAAAGATGAAGGTACTTTGCAAAAAGAAGAACCACATTCATAAAAAATTCTGTAAGTTCAAAATTGAGAAAAATTTACAAAACCTACTTTAGAAATTCATTTTAAAGAATTTAAAATCTTTTAAGCCAATAATTAAAAAATTATTTTTTCTAAATTTTATTAGGGCAGCTGGTGTTTGAAATTTTTTAGTAGAACTAAAAATTTTCTAAGTACATAGTAAAAAACGCTTCCTAAACCCAATGTTAGAAATGCATTTTAAAACATTCTAAATCAATTAAGCTAATATGTAAATAATGATTTTTTATTATTCGTCGATGCTGGGACTTAGAATTTTTTTTGAGTGTAAAAAATAATATAAATAAATATTTAATAACAATTTAATAATTTCACCCACCTGTTATGCAACGATGAAATTCGTAATTGTAACTGCATCAAGTTTCGTGCGATCACCGAAATGTGGCGTAGCCGAGAATTTCTAGTAAATTCCCGACTTGTGGTTTTGAAATGGATATCCCTTAAAAATTCAATTAAAGGAAATCGACAATAGTATTCATATTTTAGTATTAAATAATTATTTTTCAGTCGGAACAATAAGGGAATATTTGTGAGTTATGAAATGATAACTCTATATTGGGTCTCGATTATCGCCATATTTTATTAATTTTTTTTTTTATTCAAAAGATAAAGTCTGACAAGGGCCTTGTCAAAGCCCCACTTTAATTAGGGCTAAGTGAGGAAATTTCTGCGCGGGTGAGCTCGTTGACCGTACGCGTATTGGATTTCGCGCACGGGAAATCGAGGATTACCGAAATCGTTGTAAGGAGTTATAGTTTCTCCTTCTCGTCCGACTTCCGTCCTTTTATTCCGTTTTGCGAATTGTACTTCAAATTCATAAGTTTCTGGTAGTTATTAATTTTTGTTTGAGAATTTAGATTATTTAATGAATTCAAATGAAACTTTCAATATTGCTGTTATTTAGTCAATAATATCATACCGTTACAAATTCGAGTCCTATACACTTTTTACCTGTCTCTTACCAGGGAGAAACAATCTAAGAAAATGTGTTTAAAAAGTGTTGCAATTTTCAGTTTATTAATAATCAAGATTCGCGGCAGCAAATCGCCGCCAAGTACAAAAAAATGTTACCGAGAATCATTATCTTAAACATTTATGGATATTCAAGGTTCTTTAGATTGTAGCCGTAATTCCGATTTTGATAAAATTTTAATGCTAACTGACCGTGCTAAAAAAATTTTTACGGTATTTAGAAGTCCATAGCTTCAAAACTGTAAAACTTTTACTCATGGAAACCGTAAAAAATTAGCGTTTAAAATCTTAGCCCCCTGCTACAGCCTATTCTTTTTGACCGATTTGCATGAAAATTCGATAGCATATACTCAACCTCATATATTATTAATCCATTTTCAAGGATTTTTTGATATCTTTATTATTTTCAGAGATATTCACGATTTTATAAAAACTAAAAAAACACATTTTCACATAATAATCCATATCTGAATAAATAATAATGAATATATTGAAAAATCTTTAAAAATAAATCAAGATTATTACATTGCGCATACACCATCGAATTTTCATGCAAATCGGACCAATAGACTAGGCTCCAGTTTTACACAAAGATTTAAAGTTCTAATTTTTTAAATTTGTGCCACGTCCCATGACGTTATTTAATAAATATTGTGAATATGATTATTAGGAATATCCAAATCCAGCCTATTATAAACTTATTGTTATTAGGGAAAACGCAAACGAGATAGAAAAGGATCTCGGCGCATTCCTTCATAAACAAGTCACCACCTTCTAAGTACAAGAAACCAAACATAAATATGGGAGGAAGACGAGAATGTCAAATTGTACTCACAGTAATCTCCAGTTTGAATCTTTCTAAGTGATCTCGGTGTACCTCTAATTAGGTGAGTCACCCAAATATCTACCAGGAACACAGGAAATGCCATTGCACTGTACTCACAGTAATCTCCACCTTGCGTCTTTCTAAGCGATCTCGGTGCACCTCTAACTAAATGAGTCACCGCGCTTTTAAAACCCAAAATATTTACCAAAAACACAGGAAACAGTCTGAAGGGCTGTCAAACTGCACTTACAGTAATCTCCAGTTCGAATCTTTCTAAGCGATTTTGGTGTACCTCTAATTAGATGAGTCACCGCGCTTTTAAAACCCAAATATTTACCAGAAACACAGGAAAGAGTTTGAAGACCTGTCACAAGCCACTCACAGTAATCTCCATTTTCGATATTTCAAAGTGATCTGGGTTCGACTTCCTCAGTGAGTCACTATGCTTTTAAATGTGGGTTAGAGACAAAGAGATTGTCGCACTCTATCCAACTAATGTCGGTACCTAGCTTCAGGTACCTATACCCAAATTGTGCGTGGACAGAGTTTAAATTTTTTCCAAACGGTTATCCTGCTATCTATCTTTGCCGAGAGAAAGTAATAGAGTCATTTCCAAATCGCAAAACAGAAGTGAAAAAAACATTAAGCCGAAAGGGTCGCTAAGTGGTCCCCCAAAGGTGAACGACTCAAATAAAATCAGCTCCTAAAACCAATCAACCACAGAAATTATTTATCTGCTCATCTCCAGCTGAGATCTACACCCAGGATTCACCAAGCGGCAACCCTAAAAAGGGGACACACCCAGCAGTATCATTATCTTTTGTGTAAGTACTCATAAATAAAGATAACAGAGTCTCTTGCCAACCTTTTCCCAAATCTATGTTTTCCACAACATCTTGTAAAACCACCGTTTGCATTTCTAATAAATTCAATTTTTACCACATCTAACGTATTCTCATTGACCTCCTCATCCCCGTTTGTGATCTTTAACGAGAACTCAAACAAAACGAGGTTTTAGGAAATAAAAGGGTATGTTTTGTTGTTTGTGACATAACAGTTGGCATGAGTGGATGTCTTACAATTTTGAAGTTTCGGACTTCTAGCTTACAGAATAAATTAATGGCATTATTTTTAACTTTACAGGAATTTTTAATCCGTCAAATCATTTCAGAAATTTGAAATATTTTTTCAAAAAATAAAAATTCCAAATCTTTGCTCACAGCTACAGCCTAGTCTATTCGACCGATTTACATGAAAATTGGATGATATATGCGCAATGTCATAATCTTGATTCATTTTGAAGGTTTTTTTCAATACATTCATTATTTAAAAAGATATTTACGACTTTATAAAAAATATAAAAATATCACAAATAATCAGTATCGCTGTAAACAATAAATGAATTGAAAAGTCCCCAAAAATGAATCAAGAATATGTCATTGTGCATATAACATCCAATTTTCATGTAAATCCGTCCGATAAACTAGGCTGTAGCTGTGAGCAAATACCTAAAAGTCTAATTTTTTACGGTTTCCATGAGTGAAAGTCTTACAATTTTGAAGCTGCGAACTTCTAACTTGCACAATAAACAATTTTTCACATATACTTCACAAGAATTTTTAATCCATTAAATAATTTCAAAAATTTTTAATTTGTTATTTAAAAAATTAAATTTTTAAGTATTTGCTTACAACTGCAGCCTAGTCTATTGAACCAATTTGCATGAAAATTGAATGGTATATCTGCAACATTATATTGTTGATTCATTTCTAATAATTTTTCTGTACATTCATTATATAAATAGATATTGATTATTTTGTCAATTTTTTTTCAATTTTTTGTAAAATCGTAAATGTCTATCTCTGTAAATAAAAAATATTCTCGGTCAAAAATGTTTTAAATTTTTGGAATATTCTCAAGTTCAAATAAATAATTTAAAGATCAAATGTATTAATAAAGTTTACTTTTTAGTTTTAAGGTATTTGTCGAAAGGCTGTCTCAGCCAAAAGTTCGACCTGCCTGGATGCCTCGAGTGGCGCATCGAAACTTTTGCTACAGTACAGTCGAGATCTGTACCCACACTCTTATAGACTATGTACACGCATACACAC
>JBAGKK010181654.1:0-13996 GCA_037177015.1 Euceroptres primus | reverse complement strand
TACATTGAAATTGTTCCCAATGAAAATTTTAAAAACTGAATTTTTTAAATGAAATATGAAAATTGAATATTCATAGACCTCTTTTTTAGTTTTATTTTGAACTTAGAATATTAACTTTTTTTAACGTAGAATGTTAGAAGTTCTGTTCAACTCTTTTTAAGTTTTATTTTGCACTTAGAATATTAACTTTTTTTAACGTAGAATATTAGAAGTTCTGTTCAACTCTTTTTCAGTTTTATTTTGCAGTTAGAATATTAACTTTTTTAACTTAAAATATTAGACGTTAACAAGTTTGGAGATTTTGCAGTTTGAAAACTAGAAAAACACACTAGAAAATTGCAGGCGAATTAATTGGTTTGAATAATAGAATATTTGAAAATTAAAAAATTTCGATGATGGAATTTAAAGTTTTTTTTTACAATTGTACATTGAAATTGTTTTTAATGAAAATTTTCAGAACAGAATTTTTAAAATGAAATATGAAATTTCATAGACCTCTTTTTCAGTTTTATTTTAAACTTAGAATATTAACTTTTTTAACTTAGAATATTTGAAGTTTTGTTGAACTCTTTTTCAGTTTTATTTTAAACTTAGAATATTAAATTTTTTAACTTAGAATATTAGAAGTTAAAAAGTTTGGAGATTTTGCAGTTTAAAAACTGGAAAAATAAACTAGAAAATTGCAGGTGAATTAATCGGGTTGAATAATAGAATATTTGAAAATTAAAAAATGTCGATGTTGCAATGCAAAGTTTTTTTTTACAATTGTGCATTGAAATTGTTCGCAATGAAAATTTTTAGAACAGAATTTTTTAAATGAAATATGAAAATTGAAAATTCATAGTCCTCTTTTTCAGTTTTATTTTAAACTCAGAATATTAACTTTTTTAACTTAAAATATTAGAAGTTCAAAAGATTGAAGATTTTACAGTTTGAAAATTGAAAAAACATACTAGAAAATTGCAGGTGAATTAATCGGGTTGAATAATAGAATATTTGAAAATTAAAAAATGTCGATGTTGCAATGCAAAGTTTTTTTTCTACAATTGTACATTGAAATTGTTCGCAATGAAAATTTTTAGAACAGAATTTTTTTAATGAAATATGAAAATTGAATATTCATAGATATCTTTTTCAGTTTTATTTTGAACTTAGAATATTAACTTTTTTTAACGTAGAATATTAGAAGTTCTGTTCAACTCTTTTTCAGTTTTATTTTAAAGTTAGAATATTAACTTTTTTAACTTAGAATATTTGAAGTTTTGTTGAACTCTTTTTCAGTTTTATTTTAAAATTAGAATATTAAATTTTTTAACTTAGAATATTAGAAGTTAAAAAGTTTGGAGATTTTGCAGTTTAAAAACTGGAAAAATAAACTAGAAAATTGCAGGTGAATTAATCGGGTTGAATAATAGAATATTTGAAAATTAAAAAATGTCGATGTTGCAATGCAAAGTTTTTTTTTACAATTGTGCATTGAAATTGTTCGCAATGAAAATTTTTAGAACAGAATTTTTTAAATGAAATATGAAAATTGAAAATTCATAGACCTCTTTTTCAGTTTTATTTTAAACTCAGAATATTAACTTTTTTAACTTAGAATATTAGAAGTTCAAAAGTTTGAAGATTTTACAGTTTGAAAATTGAAAAAACATACTAGAAAATTGCAGGTGAATTAATCCGGTTGAATAATAGAATATTCGAAAATTAAAAAATTTCGATGTTGCAATTCAAAATTTTTTTTTTGCAATTGTACATTGAAATTGTTCCCAATGAAAATTTTAAAAACTGAATTTTTTAAATGAAATATGAAAATTGAAAATTCATAGACCTCTTTTTCAGTTTTATTTTAAACCCAGAATATTAACTTTTTAAACTTAGAAGTTCAAAAGATTGAAGATTTTATAGTTTAAAAATTGAAAAAACATATTAGAAAATTGCAGGTGAATTAATCCGGTTGAATAATAGAATATTCGAAAATTAAAAAATGTCGATGTTGCAATTCAAAGTTTTTTTTTACAATTGTACATTGAAATTGTTCCCAATGAAAATTTTAAAAACTGAATTTTTTAAATGAAATATGAAAATTGAATATTCATAGATGTCTTTTTCAGTTTTATTTTGAACTTAGAATATTAACTTTTTTTAACGTAGAATATTAGAAGTTCTGTTCAACTCTTTTTCAGTTTTATTTTAAACTTAGAATATTAACTTTTTTAACTTAAAATATTAGACGTTAAAAAGTTTGGAGATTTTGCAGTTGAAAAAATTTAAATATGATTGAATTTTGTTGAATTGTTGAATTTTTGTTGATTAAATTTTGCAACTGGAAAAACACACTAGAAAATTGCAGGCGAATTAATCGGTTTGAATAATAGAATATTTGAAAATTAAAAAATTTCGATGTTGGAATTTAAAGTTTTTTTTTACAATTGTACATTGAAATTGTTCCCAATGAAAATTTTCGCAACAGAATTTTTTAAATGAAATTCGAAATTTCATAAACCTCTTTTTCAGTTTTATTTTAAACTTAGAATATGTCTGGCAGGTCTGAGAAAGTAATTTGGTAATTTAATTTTGAGAAATGTATTATATGATTCTCGTTGGGAAGGTTGGGTGATAAAGTTCCCATAATCGTAATTTCATGGATGTCTTATGAATACTTATCGATTTCAAGGCGGTGTTTAATTTGATTTGTCGTATTGTTGTTGTACGTATTAATGTTAGATTCCAACGTCGCCTATTATACCTCCAATGAATAATGCATATGGTACTTTTTGTTACACCTTTGGAGGAAGTCGTCGAATAACCCAGACACGAGAAGATCAATAAGTCAGAGACTATTAAGATTCATGGTCTCGTACCGTGTGGGTGAGACGTGTTGTGTTACTTTAATTTAAAGAAGTCGTTTCTTACAGCTTCGACTGAATGGAGCTTAAAGTCTCCGCGGCCTGTTGATGATTAACGACTCGATATTTATTACACTGCACAAACAAGTGTCAAATGACATTCGCGTCCAGCTAATGGAGCTTCGCGTTTTCACCGCCGTTAACGAGTTAATATTTATTGCACTTTGCTAGCTATGATCTTTCATCCTCGAGTTAAAGAAAAAAAAAACATGAAAAAAAATCGACTCGGGCTTGAATGATCGTCGAGAATGATTATGATTAATGCGATTGGCTTCAAAATAATTTTTCTCGATTTCAGGGTATGACTTGTTGTCGAGATGATGGATTTTTATTGATCACCAGAAATGAACCACACGCTTGAAAATTTATAATCCCTATTTGGAAAATTAAAATTTTAGTATCGGAAACATTAAATTTTGTTGCTTTCAATTTCCAGCGAGATTAGATACCTATTTGATGCTTTTAATTGGAAAAAGGTTGAATTTTGTCTTCTTTAATTTGGAGGCATTTAAATTTGTTGGCTTTTAATTTCAAAGTATTTACAAATTGGTTTTTAATTTTATTGTGTTAATTGGGCATTTTTAATTATGACGTGTGAGATTAAAAAATGATTTTTCGGGTCATTAAGACAGTGTGATTAGTTTAGTGCCTACTGGGAATATTAAAGGATAAATAAAAGGACTAGAAGATCAAAAAACCATCACTATAGTATATCTCCCTGGTCAACAACCTAACAGCTTCTGTAATATTAAAAGATAAGGTTTTTAATTTTAAAGTGCTTAAATTCTTGTGTTATTAATTCGCTTGCTTTTGCATAATTGAAAAGAAAATATTGATAATTTTTAGTTCTAAAGAAATTAATTTTTGGCGTTCAAAATTAATTTAGATGATTTTAAATTGGGATACTTTAATTTTTTTAAGCGTTTAAATTTAGTCTTTCAATTTGAAGGCATTTAAATTTGAATGCTTTTAATTTCAAAGTATTTATTTATTGCGCGTTTTTAATTTTATTGCGTTTTAGTGTAAGCGTTTTTAATTTTAAAGTGTTTAAATTTTTTTGCTTTTAATTTGCTTACTCTCTAAATTTGAATTAGTGGAAGATTAATAATTCATCAGTGACTCAGTTCTAGCTATGGCAGTTAGTAGAATTCTACTGAAAATTAGTGGAAAATTATTAAAATTTCAGTAGATTTCTTCTGATTCACCAGTAGAAGCGATAACAGAAGTTTTCGTGATAATAACTGAAATTTCAGTTATCGTTTCTACTAGTGAATCAGCAGAAATCTATTAAAATTGGAAATAAAATTGAAAATAAAAATAAAAATTTGGTAATTTTTAATTCTAAAGAAATTAACTTTTGGCGTTCAAAATTAAAATTTTGGGTGCTTTTAATTTGGATGATTTTAAATTGGGAAGTTTTAATTTTTTAAGCGTTTAAATTTATTTTTTTTCAATTTAAAGGCATTTAAATTTGTTTGCTTTTAATTTAAAAGTATTTAATGCACGTTTTTAATTTTATTGCATTTTTAATTAGGACCTTTCAATTTGTAAGTGTTTAAATTTTGTTGCTTATATTTTTTTTTTGTTTTTGTATAATTTGAATGTGTGAAAATTTAGGGCATTTGGATTTCTGAATAAAATATTCAAGGACGATTTTTATTTTTTAAATCGTTCGAAATTGGTCGCTTTCAATTTTAAAGAAATTATTTAAATTTTAGGGGCTTATAATTTGGATAAGTTTAAATTTGGATACTTTGAATTTTTGTTAAGTGTTTGAATTGAATTACTTTTAATTAGTAATCTTTTTAATTTGTATGCTATTTTTTGCATAATTTGAAAGCGTGTATTAGATGTAGCTTTTATTTTTTTAAACGTTTGAATTTGGTCATTTTTAATCAGAAATCGTTTTAATTTTTACTAAATTTGATAGTTTTTTTTTCATAACTTGAAAGTCTGTAAATTTGGGTGTTTGGATTTTTAAAGTTATAAAAGAATTTATTTTACAAGCTCTTAAGTTTGGTCATACTTAATTTTGAAGAAATTATTAAAATTTTGGTCGCTTTTAAATTGGATGAGTTTTAGTTTTTAAAGAGGTTTAAATTTATACATGTTTCTAATGTAACTTTTAATTGTTAAGTATTTTTTGCACGTTTTTACTTTTATTGCATTTTTAATTAGGACGTTTTTATTTTAAAGTGTTCAAATTTTGATACTATTAATTTCGAACTACAGTTTTTTTTGTATAACTTGAAAGCGTATACATTTGGGGCGTTTCGATGTTTAAAGTTGTAAAAGGATTAATTTTTTTAAGTCTTGAATTTGATCATAAATAATTTTTGAAGAAATTACATATTACAATTTTTGGTACTCTTAATTTGGATTATTTTCAATTTGAAAGCTTTTTATTTTTTTAACCGTTTAAATTTAGTCTTTTTTAATTTGAAGGCATTTAAATTTGTACGCTTCTAATGTCACTTTTAATTAAAAACTATTTATTGCACATTTTTAATTCCATTGCGTTTTAATTTGTGCATTTTTAATTCGGACGTTTTTAATTTGCAAGTTTTTAAATTTTGATGCTATTAATTTGAAGCTATAATTTTATTTTAGTATAATTTGAAAGCATATAATTTTGAGGAATTTGGATGTTTAAAACTATTAAAGGATGCTTTTCGTTTTTTAACTCGATTGTTTCGCTTTTAATTTTGAAGATATTATGTTACTTAAATTTTGGGCGTTCAGCACAGAATTTGTATGAGCTTAGATTTGGATACTTTTATTTTTTTAAAAGTGTTTGAATTTAGTCACTTTCAATTATAAATATTTTAAAGTTGTTTGCTAATAATTTTGTTGTTTTTATATAATTTGAAAGCGTGTATTAAAGACAGCCTTTATTTTTTAAACATTTAAACTTGGTCATTTTTAATTAAAAATCATCAAAATTTGTACTCCATTAATTTTGTTGTTTTTAACATTTATTTGAAAGCAGGTAAATTTGGGACATTTGGATTTTTAAAGTTGTTAAAGGCTTTTGAATTTAGTTATACTTCATTTTAAAGAAATTATTAAATTTTAGGCGCTTTTAAATTGGACAAATTTAAATGTGGAAGCTTTTGATGCTATTAATTTGAAGCTAAAATTGTTTGTTTTTTTGCTTAATTTGAAAGCGTGCAAATTTAGAACGTTTGGAATTTTCAATTTTTAAAACTATTAAAGAATGCTTTTTATTTTTTAAATCGTTTGAAATTGGTTGCTTTTAATTTTAAAGAAATTATTTTAATTTCGAGGGGCTCATAATTTGAATGGGTTTAAATTTGGATGCTTTTATTTTTTAAAGTGTTTGATTGTAGTCATTTTTAATTAGAAATCTTTTTAATTTGTATGCTATTAATGTAGTTGTTTTTTGCATAACTGAAAATTTGAAAGCGTGTATTAAAGGCAGCTTTTATTTTTTAAACGGTTGAATTTTCTCGTTTTTAATTAGAAACCATTTACATTTTTACTCCATTATTTTGGTTGTTTTTGCATAATTTGGAAGTTTTTAATTTCATTGTGTTTTAATTGCAGTTTGGATGTTTTTAATTTGAAAGCGTGTAACTTTTGGGACAATTGAAGCCTTAAAGCCATTAAAAAATGTTTTTTTTTTGATCGTCGGAATGTGTACCGAAAAAAAGTGGGATTACTAGTTAATTGAAGTAAAATGTACTAAAAACCTAGTAAAATCAACTATAGATTTTAGTTAAATCAACTAACAGTTAAAGCTGAATTGAATCCAACTAGATTTTAGTTAAATCAATTAGATTTTAGTTAAATCAACTAGATTTTAGTTAATTTTACCAGAAAAACTAGTAATACCTCACCATCTATAGATTTTAGTTAAATCAACTAACAGTTAAAGTTAAATTGAATCTAAGTAGATTTTAGTTAAATCAACTAACAGTTAAAGTCAAATTGAATCCAACTAGATTTTAGTTTAATCAACTAGATTTTTAGTTAATAATAATTTAGTTAATTTAGTTAATTAATTAATAATTAAACCCTCTAGCCAACCATGGTTGAACTAGTTAATTTTACTAGTTTCTTTTTTTCGGTGTGGAAACCTTTAATTTGAAAGATATTAAAATCAATAATATAAAAATTACTAAAATTGTTGTCGCTCCTAATGATCAGATTAAATTTGGATGCTTTGATTATTTTAAGCTTGGATGCTTTGATTATTCATTTAGTCACTTTCAATTTTTAATTACCTACAAAGCAAATCTAATTTCACAGCATTAGCCATTTTAATTTTTTTTTTTTTTTACATACTTGAAAACATTTCAATTCATATTATATTTTTTTTAAATTTTCAAACTCCAAAAGCAAGAGGTTTTATTTCCCAACGACTGAATTTCTCACAATTCTGTGATTCCACCAAATTTACCCACCTCGAAATTATCAAGATCAAGTGAATGTGGGCGAGTTAAGATTTGTTTTTGTTTTTTTTTTTTTTGTTTTGTGTGTTAGTCGAAAAAGCGAGGATTCTAACGGGAGCCACTGGTCGTTCAAACCCGCCCACACCTTTTCGCTGCGGGCGTGGGTCGTTTCCTGTGCGAGGGTCACGTATTTGCTTTTTTTTCAACCCAATGTTCAAGAGCGTGTATGTCATTTTATACGTGCGCTCGTCTTCGCACTGTTGGTGCGTGTGTGAGTGACGTCACTGGGACCACGTGACCTTAAACTAAAGAAGAGAAGGGGAGGGGGGTCAGTAGTAGGGAGCTCATTCATAATCCGAGCAAGGACGGCCTTAAGGCCGTTTCGCACAACTCGCAAATTTATAACCCGATTATTTACCTGCTTTTTGTTTTTCCAGACACTAATCGACAGCCAATGAAAGCATCTCACTTCCCCCTATTTTATGAGAGTTTTGACACTTTTCGAAAAAGAGAAAACGCCTGAGAAAATATCTTGGGAAATCAGAGTTTATCTTCACTCAGAAAAAAGTTTTTTACATTCAAACAAAATCTTTTTAAATCAAAAATATAATTGCATTGTTACGGGGTGAAAAAAACATTTTATGTGAATCTAAGAAAATTTGTTCAGATTAAACAAATGTTTTTTTAAAAATATAAACAAATTTTTACGTTGAATCAAGAAAAAGAGGTTAAAAACTATTTTTTTTAAACTTGAAAATGTTTTCTAGTGTTCTTATTTTTATCCAAATCGGTAAAATGAAGAATTTGATTTTGATCTTTTTATTTTCAGTGTTTAAAATTTTATTTTTGACAATGGAATGAAATTTCTGTTTTCGTAGTGTTGTGGATTTTCCTTAAATGTAAATTCAAATAGATTCGAGCTAGACTCAATTTCATAATTTGGAGATCAATGTGAGTAGACAATTTGCATAAGTAGTGTTGTGTGCTTCACACAAAGACAATTTTTTTCATATAGATAGCTGATAGTTGATGTAACCCACTTAGAGGTCTGGCCACTTTACGTTAAAGATATCATTCTGTTTTTTGTCTCGTCTATCTATTTCTGGAGAAACGTTGCATTTTTCAAATGGAAGGTACTCCAGTTTATTTTCGTTCAAAATGTCAAACTAATCCTTATTAATGAATCAGTTGATCATATCTATTACTGAAACCTCTTATCGATTAAACTTTTATTCATTCAAAAAACTAATTTATAATAAAAATATAATAATTATATAATTATTAATTATAATAATTGTATAATAATCATATAATTTATAATAAAAAACCAGCATTCAGAAAAATGTTTGTTTGAATTAAACAAAACAATTTGTTTGAATTCATATAATTAAAAGAAACGAATTTTTTTCTTCAATTAACAAAACATTTATTTAATTTTAATAAATGAGAAAAATATCCACCTTATTGATTGAAACAAATAATTTGTTTTATATAATTTATTTGATGTAAACAAAGGATTTGTTTGATGCAAACAAAGAATTTGTTTATATTAAAGACAACATTTGTTTAAGAATCATATATGTAAATCAATAGAAATATTTGTTTGATTCAAACAAAAAAATACAATGCGTAATATAAAGCTTGTATCAATTTAATGCAGTCTTTTAAGACAATTCCGGAAATATTTGAATGCCAAATTTGTAGTGAATTATTAAATTGTTGGTTATTAAATCTTCCAAATTGTGACATTTTGTCAGAGCTCTCAAATGGAAATTAATTTGTCAATCAAAATTATTATTTGTATAATTCAAACAAAATTTATACTTACAAAATTTAAAAAAATTGTTTAATGTAAACAAGGAACTTATTTAATTTAAACTAATATTTATTTCACTTAAAAAATATCTACAATTAATTTTTAAAAAACATTATTTAATGTAAACAAGGAATTTACTTAATGTAAACAAAAAATTTATTTCATTTGAACAATAACTATAATTAATTTTTAAAGAACGTGTTTAATATAAACAAAACCTTTACCTAACTTAAACAAGAGAGTTATTTGAATTAAACAAAAATATATTCAATTGAAATAAATAAGGACAAATAAAGAATTTGTTTGACCCCATATCAAAGATATAATTTCTTTGATTCAAACAAATTTATTGTTTGAAACAAATAATTTGTTTTATGCAATTTGTTTGATGGAGGATTTGTTTGATTCAAACAAAGGATTTGTTTATATTAAAAACAAAATTTGCTTAAAAACCATCTATTTAAATCAATAGAAATATTTGTTTGATTCAAACAAAAAAATGCAATGCACAGTTTATAAAACTTCAATGAATTTAATGTCTTTTTTTTTAGACAATTCCGGGAACACTTGAATGTCAAATTTGAAGTGAATTATTAAATTGTTGATTATTCAAACTTCCAAATTGTAGCATTTTGACAGAGCCCTCAAATTGAAATTTATTTGTCAATCAAAACTATTATTTATATAATTCAAGCAAAATTTACACTTAATTTTAAAAAAGTTGTTTAATATAAAAAAAGAACTTACTTAATTTAACCAAATATTTATTTCACTTAAACAATATCTACAATTCATTTTTAAAAACATTATTTAATGTAAACAAGGAACTTACTTAATTTAAACAAAAGATTTATTTCATTTGAGCAGTAACAATTATTAGTTTAAAAAAAACATGTTTAATATAAATAAAAACTTTACTTAATTTAAACAAGGCAGTTGTTTGAATTAAACAAAAATGTATTCAATTGAAATAAATAAGGACAAGTAAAGAATTTGTTTGATTCAAACAAAATTTGTTTGAATTTTGTTTGAATCAAACAAATATTTTTTTGAGTGATAACTGATGAGTTTGTTTCATTAAAAGCTTTCTAACAATAAATATTTGAAAAATCAGTTTAAAATTTAATAATACAGTATCTTAATTCTCTTTTTTTTTTTGTAATTTTCTTATGCCGTTTTTGGAATAGTTTACTGAAGCGGATCTTGAATTTTTTTTTCTTTCTTCTCGCGAACAACATCCGGCAGAAATCGCTCAGCGTATCTCCACGAGAGGGTATATCCCGTGGAAAATATATATTCTTCTTGGTTCTTGGACTAGGCTACGGTTCCGCGGTGTCCTCGTACTTACAACCGGAAGGAAGTCGATAAAATCAAAGACGCGAGCTCATCTTCTTGGATCTGGCTGCCAATGTACTTTGCTTTTTATGCTTTGAGAATACTGATTACACCGATCAGATATCGACATTCGACGTCTTTTTCAATCCTTGAAATTCCACAGGTTTTACACTCCGAGAAAACTTATTTTTAAGTTAAAAAAATCATTTTTAACCTCGTTTTCTTGATTCGATATCGAAATTTGTTTATATTTAAAAAAAAAATTTATTTCATAAGATAAAAGTTTGATTCAAACAAAATTTTTTCGATTAAAATAATATTTCTTTGAATCAAACAAATGTTTTTTTGACACCATAGCAATATTTTTGATTTCAAAAAATTTTGGTTGAATGTAAAAAACTTTTTTCTGTCAATGTAAGTAACTGTATTTCTTATTTACCTCTTTTTATTAAGATGACTTTTGAAAGAAAAATGTATTCAAAAATTGAAAAACTCGAATTCGAATCGAACTACCAACAAAAAATTCAAATTTCTATTAGTAAATAAATTAATTGATTTCCATAAAGAATAAATTATGTAACTTTTTTTTTCTTCAATGAGTCTCTCCCTCTCTTTGAAAAAGTTTCATTCAGTCATTCATTCATAGAAAAACGGGGGGGGGGGGGGTGACAGAAAGAGAGGGAGAGTAATGGAATTGCTTGATTATTGTTAAGAGTTGGTGGGTTGGCGGGAGGATGAAAAAAATATAAAAAGAATGACAATAAGATAAGAAAGGACAAACAGAACAGGCAAATCCATGGCAATCATTGGCAATGCGTCCAGGCTCGTAAAACGCACCGCTAATTTCCGGTTGCTGAAACGGTCTCTTGCCTCTCGTTCTTTTACCCCCCCCCCCCATCAACCTCTTTTCTTGAGTCGGTTGAATCTTTTATCCCCACTAGTCTTCTCGTTTTTTTTGTTGTTTTTTTTTTAAATAAGAGCTTAATTGAATTCATGGATTCTAATTTGATCGTGCAAACTGGAATTATGTTTCAGAATTCAGAATTTTAATCATGAAGCCTCCGAAATTAAAAGTTACCAAATAAAAAATGCTTTAAAACCAAAAGACAAGCTGTCTAGCGGACCGGGAAATCGGGGAAAACCGGGGGAAACCCGGGAATTTTATTCTACTGAGAAATAACTGGGGAAAACCCGGGAATTTTATTTTACTGGGAAAAAACCGGGAAAATCCGGGAATTTTATTTATGATCGAGATTTTTCTTATATTTTATTTTTTTTAAATGTTTTAAAATATGTATTTTTTATTAATAATTATCACTTCAGTCTGTGATTAAACGTAAGTTTGACACGTGTAAATAAATAATTATCTTCTTTTCCATATAAATTTTGTATATGTATATTATGTTAAAATTCCCTTTTCTATGTATATGTTCATTTTCAAAAATCCCAAAAAGACATTTTTAACTTGACCGGAGAATAAAAATTGACCGGGAAAAACCCGGGAATTTTAAATGACCTGATCGCTAGACACCATGAAAGATTATTCTGAAATTCTTTACAAACCTTCGGAATTTCTTCAAAATTATATATTAGAATCTAACATATAATTTGGAAGAAATTTTAATCTAGCAGTTAGATCAAAATTTCCCTGTAGATTTTGTGAAGGATGAGATTAATTTTTCCAAGATGCAAAAGAATGTTTTGATTGAATGAAAACTTTGTTTATTTTTTTTCTTCTAATGGAAGTAGAAAAAACTAAGGATAACATTTGTTGCAGCTTATTTTTTTAGAGGAATTCATTTTTATTCAGACAACTTAGGTCTTTCAAAATATATGTGTTGTCATGGAAAAATAAAAGAAAATTTAACCGACATTCGGCTAAAATTTATCTCTTGAACTTAATTTTTGTTATAGATAATTTTTACCCTGGAATCGATGAAAACTTTTTTCTTCGTTTTTTTCTGTGAAATTAGGAATCTTAGGAAAATTAAAGAGTTGGGCAGATAATCTGAAAAAAATTAGCCAAAGCATCCATTTTGTTAGTTTTTTTTATTTTAAACTTTTTTTATCGAATTTTTTTTAGTGAAAATGTGGAAAATGGTATCTTCAATCAAATTAAACATCAAAAGTTTTAATCGCATAAGAATTATAGATTTTTTGTATTCACCAAAATCTATTTATTCCGAATACAAAAAATTGGGAAAGTCAGTTTTCACATAAAACCAATGCCTTCTCATATGATGATGAGAATGTAATCTATAATTCTTATTCAATTAAAACTTTTGACAGGTCATTTGATTCGAAATACAATTTTCCACATTTTGCTAACGAAAATTCGATACTAAATTGTTTAAAATAAAAAAATTGACAAAATGGACACTTTTTTCCGATCGACTGTCCAATTCCTCCTTAAATGTTGGGAGTAAAAATATGGGGGGAAAATATCGTACCTAAACGATAGCATTTTCTAGATTGTTCAAGACTATTGTAGTATTCTATTGTACTATTGTACTATTTTGCAACTTTTTGGAATCTTATAAACTTTCGAAACTTTTAGAATATATAAGAATATTTTTGAATCTTCCAAAATTTTAGAAATTCTCCTCTGTTATCTAGACTCTTTGAATTCCCTGGAATACTCCAAACTGCAAAAAATTTCACTGAAATCTGTTAAAATCATTCTAGATTCTAGAATTTAATAGAATTCTTCAAATTTTTGAAATTTTTACTCAATCTTGTAGCTTCTTCTAGGATATTTTATACTATTCCGGATTTTTCCAGGTTCGTTGACAGACTTCAAATATATATTCCATATTTTTTTTTAATTCCTCCAGAATCTTCTAGATTTCCCAGAATATTCTAGAATCTTCCAGAGACTTATAGGATCTTCAGAAATTTTCTAGACACTACCAGAATTTTCCAGAATCTTTTCTAGAATCTTCGAATATCTTTTAAAATCGCCCAGCATTTTTCAAGGGCATAGAAATTCCAAAACTTGAATTTTAGGATGTCATGATTTTAATTGCCATGATAAAAACTTTATCCTTTGTTTTTTTTTCTGAGAGACAATATTATCTCGAGTTCTCGACTTGAAAAATTTCCCAAGAAGTGCCTGAAAATCTATTATTCCCCATTTTCTATTTTTTATCATGCCCTATTAGGAATCCTTATCAGTATTTTATTGGAGAACTGGCAACGAAGAGGACAGAGTGGGAAAGTGGTTTTCGAATTTAAATAACAGGGGCAACATGGGGATAAATCAATGGAGACACCTTCGAAAAGTGGAGGCGTCCAAATTCATTGAGATAAAAGTGGCCTTTTTAAATATTTTTTCTCACTCTCTCTCACCACATCTTTTATCGTAGTTTCGTAGGCCCTGCTTTTCGGGTTGGATACCAAAAAAGGTCGTTCAAGGCTCCCGCGATTTACACGCGTATACTTTTAAATATATATATATATATATATATATATATATATATATCTATCTCTACATCCACACGAGTACTCTCACGCAGCATCGC